>JAJOZX010002374.1:135000-140000 GCA_023014485.1 Bathynomus jamesi
TGCAGATAAGCGTCGTACACTCACTAAATAATTAAAGATTGAATTTGGGAGTGTTAAATTTGCAAAGTTATAACGAGTATGGGAAATTGGGCGTGTCAGGTGCAAAATAGGTGAAGGGTCACATTTAGGGAAAAGGAGGCGGGCAGTTGGTTCATCAGTGACGAATTTACAGATCCACCAATTACGTACGATTACGTCACTAGGGGGCGGAGTCGGGGATGAAGCACGTATATAGATTTTCCGAGTGCAAGTTCGATCAAAACATTTTGCCAGTTGTTACTCGTAGGTAATTCACTCTTGTTTCTGAAGTAATAATGCAATCGAACAGTGAAAACAACAGTGTAGCGGCCGCAATGGTGGCCGCGTTGGTGACTCGAAAACCCCCAACAAATGAAGCTTCATCCCATAATTCGATGAGAGCTTACTTAGACAAATTGCGAGAACTTGTTCCCCATTGTCCTAAAAACAGGAATGTTTCTAAACTCGAATTGATTCAGCATGTGATCGATTACATTAACGATTTACAAGAAACGTTGCAAAATAGTGATAATCCTGACAGTCCCCCATCGAGTCCTACGTCCAGTCCAATAAGCTTCACGGAAGCTTTCAGCCATTTAAGCTTCAATGAGGATGGAAGCCTGAGAGGATTAAAGCCAAGCACTTCGTACGATGACGCCCCATCCGGATACAGTGCGGCGGCCTACACGAGCAATGGATCTTCCGATTACGACAGCCGTGGTTCGAGCCCCATCAACAACAGCGACACCGACTACAGCAGTGACGAATATTCGCCCACTCAGTATTCGCAGCACTACGCGGGACCTTTCTACAGCAACTCTCTCACCGTGCAGGTCTCATCTCCCGCTACTCCTTCGAGTAGTGACCCGAGGCGTTTCTTCAGGAAAGGGTACGGGCTACCAGCTCATCTGTCGGGTTAGGCATTGTACCTCCTGAATACTACGAATAAGATGCCAAAGCGACGCCTTAAGAAGAAAAGGAAGTCTTCAAGCGAGACTCAGCACGCCGAGACCTGCTCCGTATCAGAGGAACTAAAGGGAAACAATGCCTGAAGTTATTTTTATTAAACTTCACGATATCGTGTTAAGAGAAAAAAAGAATGAAAAGGTATCTGAAAAAATGTTCTCCCTTTTATAGTGAAACTGAAGCGGTGGTGTAGGCTGTAGAGGATAGACCTTCAGAGTGACATAGATAAGCTTTATATCCTCGTGTACAAAAATGTTAATTTCTGTACATATTTTAAATGTGTTAAAAATGTTCTATTTAACATTCGACGAAACCATTAATACAAAATTATTATTAAAAAATATATATATAAATAGTGAATATAATATATATATATATATATATATATATATATATATATATATATATATATATGAATTCGATATAATTATTATACAAATATGGTTTATTAAAATTTTAAAAAAAGTTACTAGGAACGATATAAAGAAAGTTACATATTATACCGGACTCGTGCGTATATATATATATATATAAAATTATGAGAATAACTTTATTTCAATTTATTTTAAGATCATGTCTGTGATACAATAAGCATTCCTATATAATCTGTCTTGTAAATATTTATAAATATATATATATACATATACTATATATTTAGTATCATAGAAGTTTAAAAATGTTTTAAAAGCATCATTTTTGATGCGAATTGAATTGAAAAATGTATAAACTTTAAATAAAAAAAAAGCCCTTTTATTTAAAAAGTCTTCATTCTCATCCACGCGTTATTTAATGTACTGTATGTATATATATTTGGGACCTTTTAAAAGAAATTTCATTAACTTTCCACAGTAAAAAAAAAAATGGAATCTTCACACATGGGAGAGAAAATTGCATAGACTCGGTAAAAATAAGTGGACTAACAACCAATGTAAATCCGATTTAGCTTAACGTACGTACGTACGTACGAACGGACGAAGAACGCTCTCTGATAATAAAACCATGCAGGATGCCGGCAACCATCTGCAGCATCAATAGGGGATAAAAAAATATCATCTTAATATCTTATTATCCATATTACGAAAGGATTTTAAGTGACGTAAAAGAAAATAAATTTAAGGGGGAAAAAAAAAATCACAATTATTCTATCCAAATTCTATTCAACAAAATCTATATCATTATTGAAGGAAATAAAATTTTGAAAATATATATAATATGTATATATATATATATATATGATATACACACACACATATATATATATATATATATATATATATATTATTCAAAATTAGAAAGTCTCCTACAGAATTTTTGTTTATGATAATCGCCATATTGAATTTAAATCCTGCATTTGTCTTTTAATTTGTGCGATCAATTTCGAATTTAGAAAACTGGTTATATTATATATATATATATATATATATATATATATAATATATTGAAATTCGACATACTTTTGAAGAGTAGGCAAGAGAAGTTGCCAAATCATTTTTGTCTCTCATTTTGTAGTTCGTATGTTAAAAGGGACAGAAATATTGAAACAGGTGTTAGGATACCTGCAAAAGGCATGGTATCCATTTGGGGGTTTTGACAATCGGTGGGGTGGGGGGAGTCTTATCTTCCCCTTTAGAAAAAGGCCAGGTAGTAATTAAAAAAGGTTTGGTCTGGCGTTGGAGTGCGGAGACGTGAATAGAAAGTCTCAACCTTATAAGGAAACTACAGGCTTGGCTGCCATCCCTCCTCACACTGCGCGGGTGAACGCTCTTTCTGAGCAGCTGCCACGTTCGGCCAAAGTGCCTTCTACGTTGCCGCTGTGGAACCGCACGCAAACGATTGAAGATTCCTCTTGCGTGCGATGAGTGCGGAAATACTCGAGGCTGAGTGCGTGAAGGGGAATAAAGTGTGGAAAAGAGGTGGTTGCGGGACATATGGACGCAGCGCCCCATTTTTAGGATGAAGGTCAGAGCGGAGGGCGGCCTCGCTCGCTCTTCACTCTGCCTTCCAGCTCACTCTTCCCTCCTCCGTTCTCCTTTTTCTTCCTTTTATTCTCCTCTCTCTCTCTCTCTCTCTCTCCTCTCTCTCTCTCTCTCAAATGAATTATTTCCCCCCGTGCATTAAGTATTAATTTTAAAAATAATTCGCCCTGCATTTAACCACGTATGACGTAAGTGCTTTTATAAACTCTATATTACACTTATAGTTCCTTAATTGTAAACGAAGGTTATCATGCGAGATATTTTGTTCTTGAAAGAGTCCTAATTTAGTTATTAGAAACACTGCCGGAGTTCGAGATAACTTTAATAAAAGAGAAAAAAAATATGCATTGAATGTAAACTACATGACAATGGACGTGTATATTTAATGCTTTTAAGTATATGAAAATGTGCAAATTTTGTGTTCACTGGGACGTATGGCGTATCAGATCACTGTTTGATGATTTTGGTTTAAGAGATGAAACATTATATATATATATATATATATAATATATATATATATATATATATATATATATATATATCACACGAGGGTCGGTACGAAAGTAATGCCTTTTATTTTTCAGTTCATAAATACAATGAGAGGCATTACTTTCGTATCGCCCTCGTGTATATATATATATATATATATATATATATATATATATATCTTCAAAGTTCCGAAAAATTCATATACAGGGTGATTGAAAAGTCGTGCCTCGTAAGTAATAACTATGCAATAAATACCTATGACTTTTGAATCACCCTGTATAAACAAGGAAGTTTCTTTGTATGCAAAAAAAAGAATTCTAGTCTTTCCCACACGGTTTTTGCAACGTCTGTTTACGTTGCTTTTCACATATTATTACGCAACCCTTATGTAGAAACACAAAGATAAAGAAAAAAACCCTCGTACATATTTTGCTTCACACTGAGAACACACGGTGTCGAAAAATCCTCCAAAATCTTTTGTGGACTGTCCTTATAAGAATTCTTCTTATGTTTTGAATTAATTCTTCGCTGACCATATAAAGCGTATTTGTCGTTATACTATATAAGGATATCTACATACATTTATTGTGTATACGTATGTATGTATCAGTGGCGTACGGTGGGTACGTATACAGGGTAAGCGGTATTGCGTGCGAACACATTCAGCACACGCACTACAGTATGTACATATTATATAATTAGAGTAGCTAATGATAAACTTCGTAACTGACTGGTGGGTATGTACTGTAGACTATTCTGAAAAATACGATACTGTCTTTAATATCTTTAATAAGATTTTTATTAGGGTAGGCGGCGCTTACCTAGCTTACCATGAATGCACGCCACTGGTGTGTATGTGTATAACTGTGTAGACATACATAATAGTTTTTTTTTTTGTTAGCGTATTATTTCGCTTTGAGGATTCTAACTAATTATGAACATTATTCGTTTTGAGCAAAATTCCATCATGGAAGAGTTTTCCTATTAGGCGCCCTCTTCCTTTAGGCCCTGACGCGTTAATGCCCTTATTCTGTTCCGGCACCATTAACCTTTGACCCCGTTCATCTCCTCTGACCCCGGATTCGTGCCTGTCCCACACTCCCCCAAGTCCATCCATCCAGTCAAATCCCTTCCAGAACTAACCCCCCCAAGAATTCCTTCCAGAATACCCACCCATTTTTTTTTTTTTTTTTTTTTTAACCAGGATTGTCTGGTGATACTTCGTGTCTTCGTACTGGTTTTATTGATCGTGTGAAATAAAGATAATTTGTTTCTGTTTAAGGCATTTATTGTTATTCGAAGTGGAAAATATATACACACTATTTTTCACCATTAGAGAAAAACTCTGTAATCACTGCTGGGAAAATTAGGAGTAGTGTACGAGGAAATGGGTCGAGAAAATCCTAATGGCAGCCATGTTATTAGTATGAATTATAGAATTTTCAGATGTATGGAAAAACTGCTCAAATGTACTCACACACACACACACACACACACACACACACACGTGTGTACGTGCTTTTTCATTCTTTGTCTTATATAACATTTTTT
>JAJOZX010002374.1:142500-445000 GCA_023014485.1 Bathynomus jamesi
GTACGTATTGTATTGTAGTATAAATACTGTTTATATTACGTATATACGTGTCCATCAGCGTGCCCCGTGTAAAGTTCTCGCGGGTATGGGCATGCATCGCGGGGGTCACAGCCCGCGCGACCGAGTCCATGAAAAGGGCTTTCATGCAGTCGCGTGCTTTCAAGTGAAGAAGATAGGCCATAACTAAACCGTGAAACACTATACCATCCGCGTAGAATCTTTATATTGAATACTACATTCCCGTACCTAACGGCCAAAAGAGCATTTTCTTTCCACGAATAACAGTCAACCAACTAAACACACGATCAGTAAAGTAGTTTCATATTTACTCTGAATGGAGTGATTTATACACACTCTTTTAGTATCGGAAAATACCTATAGAGAGACGCACTTTTGTGTGTGCTCTTGTCTTCTCTACAGAATCGCGATAATCTTTATACACTGCCCATCGGAACATGAACGTACGTATCACGACATTAGCAATGTCGCGGTAGTTTATCTTCATAAATGCTATCGTTTACAATGAAAGAAGGGAATATAATTAAGGTAAGGTTAAATTAGGTTACGTAAGATTTGGTTGAATTTATTAGGTTTTATAGATTGAATAAATGTCGCGATACAGAAGTGAATGTGAAATTGTCGCGGTTTTGTAGGGTAACTAAATTGTATGAGAGAGAGAGAGAGAGAGAGACTTTCTCCCTTCACCTCCTTTGTCTAAATCTGGCGTAGAATTGGCACTAAATTTGAGGGTGTTCGCGAGCAGGGTGGAGACGAGAAGTAGAAAATATACAATGAAAATGAAGAAAAATGTAATAAATATGAAAGGAGAAAAACAAAGATAACGTTCTAAAGTGAAATTTTATATATATATACACACACACACACACACACACGAGTATAATTAGGTTAAACATTGTATATACTGTGTCAAATGGCATATAAAGTATAAGCTTATGGAGGCCACTTGCTTACTTAATGAAACAATTGAAGAAACTCGTAAAAGGTGATTAAAATAAGTTAAAATAAGTAAGATTCACTTTTGAGAGTTAAGTCGACGTGGTTCACAGGATTAATTTTATGGAAAGGAACACTTTCATATACAGTATATATATATATATAATATATATATTATATATATATATATATATATATATATATATATATATATATTATATATATATATATATATTCTGAGTTCATTCCCATATATATATATATATATATAATATATATATTATAATATATGGGAATGAACTCGAATATATATAATATATATATATATATTTATTCTGAGTTCATTCCCATATATATATATATATATATATATATAATATATAGAGAGAGAGAGAGAGAGAGAGAGAGAGAGAGCTCGCACGCCCCAGCAATATTAGCTCAGTTCTTTATAAAAGAGAACAAAAATGAACCCGGCTTTCATCTAACCAAAAAATGACGAAATGTTAATAAGAAATTGAACAACATGAATACATGTGCACTTGTGTAGTGAAAGACTTTGTTTTTGTACATTGTTACAGTCAACGGAAACTATTTTTCCGTTAACTTGCGTCTCAGAAAAACGTTCACTCGCAAAAACCACAACAATTTACCGTTCAGTTTATCCAAATGGTTTTATATTCAATGCTTTATATTTATTTGTTGGTTGGTTTAATAATTTGATTTACAAAATGTTGATCATACACTTCGTGGCTGTAACCAAATATTTTTCTATGCATGTTTTCAAATAGACCTATAACTAAATATTAAGTTTTCAGTATAAATGTTATAACATTCTCTCTCTCTCTCTCTCTCTCTCTCTCTCTCTCTCTCTCTCTCTCTCTCTCTTTTGATTGGCTGGATGCACGTGACGGGTGAGGGCATGGTGTGGAAAATCTGATTTCTGTTCTTAATTCTTGTTTCCATATGTTTGAGGTTTTGGTAACGATACCAAGTGGTTGATGTGCGATCGGCACAAGTAAGCCTATATATTGGTTAGTTTATACAGTGGTGCTATCTAGTGTACGATCTCTGTGTGCATGGCGTAATTTTAGAGCTAGCTTATATATTCTCCTTTTTCCTGTAAATTTCCATGGATACTTTTTCAGGGTCATGGTATTTTTTCAACTTATTCCGTACTAACTCTAGCGAGGAGGGGGAGAGAGCCTTATGCTTTTCTATCCAGTTTTTCTACTACTGCTAGAATAGTTAAAAAAATTAACAATTTAATAAGAGGAACCTCCCGAGTGGACCGAAAGGTCTTTGAGGCTTCCTCTTGTCCTTGTAACTCCTTGTAACTCTCTGAAGTTAAGCGACACTAGGTCGGATAGTAGGTGCATAGGAGACCATCTACTGCGTCCAAACTATGTAGGACCCGTAGTTTAGATCCCACGTAAAGCTGTAGGCCCTCTCCGTCATATGACCTTAGATATCGCGAAGGAGGTTAAACAACCCCATCATCTCTCTCTCTCTCTCTCTCTCTCTCTCTCTCCTCTCTACTAGAGGTGCATCTTCCTCCTGATGAATCATACCCCTATAAAATTAGGAGTGTCTGCATTGCAACCTCACGACAACTCACGTAAAAGGATAATTGATTGCATTGCTCGTTCAATATGATAGATTTAGTGTTTTTTCTTGATATTTTTAGTGGTGATGAACCACGTACGGAAGACTCGTTAGCACGTTCACCCTCTATATAATTGGCAATAATGCTGCGAGCTGCTTATACCTTAAGTGGGTGTTTGGGCAAAACGATGATGCTTTGTAAAACAGTAAAACCTTCACTTTCTATCGAAGATTTAATCTGTGAAAGTCTGTGTCCTAAGTGTTAACATTATATATATATATAGCTCTCTCTCTCTCTCTCTCTCTCTCTCTCTCTCTCTCTTTCAAGAGAGAGAGAGAGAGGGTTGGTTAGGAAAGATGTTATTATCGACCAAGTGAAAGGACGATATACCTTATCACCTCTGTATAAAATTGACTCATCATCTAAGATCGAGAGTCCCATTATCTTTACTCACCTTTTCGCTTGTCGTTTCCACACGTTCTGATATTAACTGTTGTGCCGGATTCATTGACCCCACCCACCCCTAATTTCCCAACTTGTTTATCACTACAAACTGCATACCTTGTTTTATTCCCTCCCTTTCGCTCAGGTTAACTCGCAACAAAGATGCGTTTGAAGTTACCGCTAAAATGTGTAATAAAATTATTTTTCTACTGAACTTAATCTATTATGCATGTACTCAGTTAAAGTGTGCAAATTATATATATATATATATATATATATATATATATATATATATATATATATATATATATATATATATATATATATATATATATATATATATATATATATATATAATATTATTTATTTATTTATTTATTTATTTATTTATTATATATATTTATTTATTTATTTGCACAATTTAACTGTTTCATATATATGTACATATGTATACCGCAGAGTCCTCACCAGAGTTAGGCAAATTCAAATAGTTAGAAAAGTTATTTAAAATTTAAAACCTCAATGAAATCATATCAAGTAAACAAATTATCCAAGGACCAAACTGTAGAAACCTCGTAGATTACGGAGTTAACCTAACCTAACTGGCTGAGTTGTGTTAAATAGAGTTCTTGTTGTCTTTCGATGATCTGACATATGTCAATCTTTTTTATATTGAGAGAAAATGGTATTTGCTCGAAGGACGGAAGGATGAGGTCTTTTATTAGTTTCAGTGTTCGTGTTATGATGCTTTTGCCTTAAAACTAAACGAGGATCGCTACATATTCTTTACAGTAACTGCGCAACTAATTTGTCTTGTTAACAAAGTACCAACTTAGTGGCCTCGTTTTTTGGGGGAGGGAAGATTTTAATTCGACATTAAACGTGAGGCTTCAAAACTTTTCAAATTTGGAAACTGATATGAAAGACTGAAAGTTCGTTATCGCAGTATACATCATAGAAGCTTTTAAAATTTTAATTTTTCACCATATCGTTTATCAGTAGTCTTACAAACTGGAAAACGACGCAACAGTATCATGAAACGCCACCAAAACAAAGTAATATTAACCTTTTATATGAGAATGTACCAAAGTAGCGAACTGCGGGTGAAGTTTCTTTTGATATTAATAATAAATAATAATTCTACATAAAGAACTTTCACTTATAGTTAAATTCGAAGCGTGTAGATAAGTGGATATAAATTGCTTGGGGATAAGTTCCTTGGTGAAAAACTATCTCCCTTTGTATTCACCAGACATGGAAGCAACCTTACCGTAAGTCGGATTTCTCATCATTTCGAGGTTTAAACCCGATTCTCGAATGTTTTCAAGTAAAGCTTCGGTTAATTTAGGTCTTCAGCTACAGTACATTAATTTTTTTTTGTCAAATTTTTAAATTTTTCTGATCTGATTTGTCAGTCTTTACATATCTGTCCACTGCCGGTCACATTTGTCTTATTACTTATTAATGTACACAATCAGTAAATTTATATATGGATTCAGGAAAGCTTTCGTTGGATTAGCTTTTTCGCAAAGTACTCTCAAGTCATTTTAAGTTTGGAGGGACTCAAATGTGATGCATAGTTGACCCATGGAATGATTACTGTTTCCGGGGCCCCTACGAATTCGCTAAGCGCATCACGGAGGTGATTCTCTCGGGCATGGAGGAATACATTCCATATTGTATTGCTACTACTAATACAAAAAAAACCTTGGTTTAACTTTGCTCGTTCTAATGCTCTCCGCAACAGAGACTTTCAGAAGGTACCGTCGCCATTCAACTCCTGATTCTCACTCTGCTTATATTTTTGCACGGAATCATGCAAAATCTGTTCTTCCACTCACCAAACTTTCTTCATCAGGCAAAAATGTGAAAATCTATCAAATTCTAATTCTTCTCGCTCTTCCTGACACCTAGCCAAGAACATCTCCAGCAACTTTACATCTTCTTTCCCTCTTTTCCATTCCTACGGCTCAGTTGCCGTCTATTCTCATGATAAAGCTGAACTCTTCGCTCAGGCTTTCAAGCTTTCGCCTCCAACTCAATCCTGGACGATTCCGATGCTGTTCCTTCATCTCCTTCCCTTGACTTAATTATGTCAGAAATCAGAATCTCTTCCAAAGATGTTCTTTCTGTCCTATCTGAACTCAACTCAACGGTCCTGATGGTCTCTCTCCTGTTGTTCTCAAGAACTGTGCTTCTGTGCTGACACTCTACCGAGGCAAACTCTTTCGTCTTTGTCTTTCATCTGGTACTTTTCCTTCCTGCTTGAAGTTCGCTCTCATTCAGCCTGTTCTAAAGAAGGGTAACCGCTCTCAACCCTCCAACTATCGTCCAATTGCTTTGATTTCTTGCCTTTCTATAGTTTATGAATCTATCATTAACAGGAATATTCTTAAACACGTCTCTTCTCACAATCTTCTTTCAGATCGTCAGTATGGGTTTCGCAAGTGACGCTCTACTGGCGATCTTCCTGCATATCTCTCTGACTCTTGGTTAGGGATGTGCCGGATATCCGGTTACGATCCGGTTTTTCGTATATCCGGCACTTTTTGCACTATCCGGTATCCGGCCGGATATCCTGCACTTTTAATTTTAATTAAATATCTTAGATGATGAATCCTTAATAAACATTTTTATAGGTAGCTACAAAGTAATAGCATTATTATTAGTATTATTATTTATTATTAGCTATATTAGTTAGTTTTAACCTCTCTATCTGCAACAATGGCGACCCAAAGAGAGAAGAAATAAGTTTAATAATCAAGGGATCCAAAGAAGTGGTTATGACAACCACCCTAACACAATAATAATAAACAGAAACTGAGAATTAAATTGATCTAATTGAGCTAAACAAATCAAAAATTTAATACATCTGTAACATTGACATATCATGATATCACACATTATAGAAAAAATGAAGACAAGCAATCAATAGTATGGCAATATGTGTTGAAAAATAATGAAATAGACTTAATGTACGTATTTACGATTCACAATATTTCATATTTTTCATCAAGAAGATCAGTTCTTCAGCATTAGCTGGCAATAATTTGCTTCGGTTGTCTGCATATACCTGACCGCTGCACTGAATAACCGTTCAGAGGCAAACTGAACTTGGTGGTGCACTTAAATATTTAAGGACCATTGGTTTCAATGTTTCAAATTGATTGACATTGTTGCACCACCATTTCATTAGGTTGTCAGTCCTGTGTATGTTTGGTAGCGACAGATACTTATCTATTTCTGAAGTGTAGAAGAGGCAGAGTTTTTTAGCCTTTGAATGCCTATGAAGCAGAGAACACTTTGGCGTGACTTTGCATTGGATGAGTCTGAAGTTTGAGAAACATTGGGTAGCTGGCATGATTCGTCTGCACTGCTGCTGTCTTCTTGATCCACTGAAGTTTTTTTCACAAGTTGGTCGAAGCAAGCCCATATGTCCTCATGAGTTTCTTCAGCCAAGTTCATTGGTAAACCGACCTCTGCTACTTCTGCTTCCTCGACTTCTGCTTCAGCCCGGCTAGTAGAATGTTTCTTTTGCAGTTTTTCGTGCTCAACTAATTCTGCCACAAGCTGCTGTTTCACCCCATTGGCATCTTTCAGAAAGTGCGACTTGTAGCGGGGATCTAAAAGGGTAGCCACCGTAAAGCAGTTTTGCTCCAGGTTTACAGATTTACTGCATGTCGGTTTCATGAAACGGTCTTCCAGCGCTTCTTTCAAGTTTTGCTTGACAGTTTGGATCCCACATCTTTTTGTCTTTTTGAAAGATAAGAATGTAGTGTAGCTACTGCTGGAATTACAAAACTGATCAGTTCGCTGTCTTTACTTGCTTGTTTGGTCAATTCTTCAAATGGTTGTAGCACTCGAATAATATTTTCCACCAAACCCTAGTTATAAGCGGTGAGTGTTGGAATGTCTTGTTTTGCAGCATATGCTGTCACTACCTGCCTTTGTTCATGCAGACGTTCTAACATGTAATATGTCGAATATGCTGAATCGTTAGTGGCTACAGACTCGGTCTTCTCTTCATGCAGTGCTTTGAACTTAATGCTAGGATGTTTACTTTGAATGTGATTCCACAATGGTTTTGTTGAATATGACCGAGGTGTTTTACCACGCACGATGTACCTCCCATTGTTTGTAACATCACATAATTTGCACTCCGCTTTATGTTCATTTTCCACACCACAGACTTTAAAATACTTCCAAATAATTGATTTTGATTTAGAAGACATAATTCACTTTTATTTCTAATATTAACGACTAGAAAGTCTATATTTTCACAATTTTTCTGAAATGAACAAGAAAACTAGTAATGTACAGCCTGGAGTAAGAAACAATAGTAAGGTTCCCTAAGACTAGGTACTAGGTAAAATGAGTGAGCTTTTAACATATGCATCAGGTATTATTTACAATACAGGATATCCGATAGGATACGGATATCCGACCGGATACGGGTATCCGGTGATCACGATTTGTCGGATATCCGATATCCGGTTATCCGGCAAAATCACTATCCGGCACATCCCTACTCTTGGTCATTCTCCTTTCGTGATTTCGGTGAAACCTTAGCTCTTGCGCTAGACATATCGAAAGCTTTTGATAGAATGTAACACAAATCCTTAATTTCCAAACTGTCTTCCTTTGATTTATATCCTTTTATCTGTACCTTCATCTCTAATTTCCTTTCTTGCCGATCTGTAGATGGCCACTGTTCTTCTCCTAAAGCTATTAATAGTGGTGTTCCTCAGGGCTCTGTCCTGTCGTCCACTCTCTTCCTTTTATTTATCAATGATCTCTTAAGTCGCACTTCCTGTCCTAACCACTCCCATGCCGATGATCCACCCTTCACTTCTCCACCCACTTCACAAAATGACCCTCATAACAGTTACTCCATGCTTCGCGAGAGACGGCTATGGCGCACCTGACCTCTGACCTTTCTACTATTTCTGGTTGGGACAAAGAAAACATTGTGGCTTTCAATGTCTCAAAACCCCGAGTTCCTTCATCTGTTTACTTGTCACAACCTTCCACACGATTATCTCCCCTCTTCAACAATACGCAACTCAATCTTTCCTCTTCTCTTAACATTCTTAGTAGTGTTCCCTTTTCTCGTGATCTTTCCTGGAAAGATCACATATACTCTCTTTCTAAAACAGCTTCTAAGAGGTTAGGTGTGCTGTACCCGCTCCGCAGTCTGTATATAGGTCTTGTCTGCTCCTGTATGGAGTATGCTCTACTCCACACAGCTCTACTTGACTGAGTGGACTGAGGCTTTTCGTCGCATCAATTCTCCGCCTCGTACTGACTGTCTTCAATCTCTCTCTCTCTCTTCGCCTTCAATCTCTCTCTCTCTCTTCGCCGCAATGTTGCCTCACTTTCTCTTTACTATCGCTATTAACGGACACTTCTCTGCTGAACTCTCTAACTGCATGCCTCCTCCTTTAAGGAGAGCACGCAGTAGTGGACTTTCAACACATTCTCATTCCTTTTCTGTCCAACTCTCTAACGCAAGGTTTAATCGATATTTTCAATCTTTCATCTACTTAACCGATCAACTCTGGAACAGTCTTCCTCAGTCCATCTTTCCCCCTATCTATGACCTTCAATCTTTCAAACGCAGAGTGTCCAAGCATCTCAAAAACCTTGGACTTTTATTTTGGCTCTCTTCCTCCTCTATGGGGTGGGGGTGGGGGTATTTTTGCGGGCATTCGCCCTTGGCTCCTCCTTCCTGCATGAAAAAAAGTGATTACGACAAAATTTACTATTCCCTCTCTGCTCTTGCGCAAGTGCTCGAAATTTCCCATCATTTTTCATTAACTGGAGCAGAACCTGCATCTCGAGGTACCGCGCAACGCTAGCCAGAGTTCTTCAGCTTACGATACTTACTGTACACAATAAGTGCAACAGATTTTCTGCTATGTATGATAAAGGAATATCATGGCCACCAACATCACCAGATCTAAACCCCTGTGACTTTTATCTGCCAGGTTATTTAAAAGCCAATGTTTAAACAGAATCAACACACAACAGAAGAACTGAAAGCACCAATTGAACAAAAAATTTCTCTGATTTCAACAGATACTCTGTCCAGAGTACTGCAAAATTGTGTTGTTCGTGTGCAGTGAGCTGAGAGGACATCACATAAAGCATATTTTGCACTAGAGAACTAATTCCCCATGTAAAGAGGGGGTACTACAGTAAGAATTTCATGCTTTTTATCGGTTAATAAAAAAACAAACCTTTTAAAGTGTCAGATGTTTAAAGTTCACCCGATACATTAATGAAGAACGAGAAACTCACGAGAGAAGAAAGCCTGTATCTCAGTACTTGGTGTACCACCCTGTTTTGGAAAGTACCTTAACCTTATATGACATACATGATACGAGATTTCGAATAACACTGGCTCAAGTTGCACCAGTTCTTTGTGAGATCAAATGATTCACCTTGGAAGGACTTGTATGGTATGTTCTTAGCTTCCAGTCTAGATTCCTCGATACGTGCTCAATTGGATTCATGTCATGACTTTGGGGAGCACAGGGAAAGAAGTTTAGTGTCCTTCTCTTCCATTCTGTAGTCATAATTGACAGATTCGTGACACGAAGCCCCATATCTTCCTGAAAATGTTTACCGATCAACGCTGAGGGTACCATTACTGGTATAGTGATCGTAGATGGTATTTCAAGATTTCCATGGCACTAGCTGACTTTAAACGTTTTTCTTCGAGCACTATAACTATTTTACCGTTGTTATATCAAATTGCCACCTACACCATAACTCCTATTCAGCCATTTTTCACAGTAGGCTGAAGACACCGAGGCTGGACTTCACACCTATGTTCGACCTCAAGATGTGAACTATTGAAATCTAGATTCATCAGAGAACGTCACACGTCTCCAAAAGTCAAAGATTTTTACTCACCATTTCCGACTTCGTTTATATATCTTTCAGAAATTATATATATTATATATATATATATATATATTCATGAAAGTAACACGTGAAAAATATTTAGGATGAAAATAAACACGAAGAAAAAAGGAAACAGAATGGTGCTCAAGCGCTTTCGTCTAATGACATCCTCAGGAACACTGGGGATGTCAGTAGAAGAAAGTGCTTGAGCACCATTCTGTTTCCTTTTTCCTTCGTGGTTATTTTCATCATATATATATATATATATATATATATACAGGGCGTCCCAAAAAAATGTATACACACTTTAAATACTTATAAAGGCAGTGTTTATTAAATACATTTCATTTTCAAAATGTAATAGAATCTACAGACATTATTTAATTGTTTTGTCAACGCCTGTTTTCAAACTGACGTCCGTTCTGGTCCAGGCACTGCTGATAACGCGAAGCAATGGAATCGCAAACATCACGAAACATTTCGTTTGGTATTTGTGTGCATTCTCGTTCAATGGCTGCTCTCAATTCAGCGACTGTTGCAGGTTTTATAGCGTAGACTTTGTCTTTTAAGTATCCCCATAAAAAAAAGTCTAGTGGTGTGAGGTCTGGTGAACGCGGAGGGTATTCTACGAAACCCCTTCGTCCAATCCACATCCACATCGTGCCAAGTACCACTCGCAATACTCCACTCTTCGGTCCGGATCATCATCTTCATTAATAGCATGGACTAATCTTGGAATGTAACTTTTCCATTGACAGCGCTTCAAAATGCGTTGGACAGACGATTCTGAAATTCCTACCTCACGACTCGCTTGCCGCACAGATTTTCTTGGACTTTGGTGATACGTTTCCAGTACTCTTTCTTGCTTTGTGGGGCTTGTCGATGTCCGTGGTCTTCCGGAACGCTTCTTGTGGACATTCTGAACAGTTCCATCGGCTTCAAACTTATCTCTAATTCGAGTGATGGTAAGTCGCGTTGGTTGATCTGTTTGAAACTCCCTCCTAAACTGTCTTTGCACTTCAACTGCGTTTTCACACTTCCAGTAGCATTTTAGAATGAATTTCCTTTGTTCAAAGCTTAGTCTGACTGCCATTATTAATTCTAATGGGTTTAACTTGGAAAGAAAGAAACATCAATTGAGCTATTAGCTGTTAAAGTGTGTATACATTTTTTTGGGACGCCCTGTATATATATATATATATATATATATATAATAAATAAATAAACAACAATCAGTATACAGTATACTGAATTATTTCGAATGATGACTAATATTAGATAACCAGAATTTCTTGATATAATCTTATCTTGTTTATAGAAAGACTTCATTATTCATATAATGCATATTATAATGCTTTTTCAATAACTTCTTGTTGAAGGAGAGAATAGAAATTCTGGCTTAGGAAAATTCTTAATTTTACCAAATATTAGTCATCATTCGGAATAATTCGGTATAGATTTGATTTCAGTTTGGTTTACGAGTTCTTGGGTAATCATTTTTTTCATAATACATTAAAATAACTTCTTTATAATTGTGAGTTTAAGCTTAGAAGTTATTGAAACTTTAAAACCTTCCGAGTTTGACCCTTCAAATTTAATGATGAGTTGTACGGAATAACATCATGAAGGGTTGGGTTTGGAGTTAATGAGGAGGTAACTTTATTATAGAAATAAAGAATAAGTCACTTTAATTAACTATAAAAATATGAGAATAGTTTCTGGCGGAAGGTTTCCATATTTGTAGGTCTAGGTGGGACTTATACGAGACTTTTCAAGCGAAGATCGCTCTACCCGCGATGGATAATGATACCTTTAATTAAGAAATGATCCACTATTCCTGAATATCTGAGATGGACTTCAGATGTCCCGCGATGGATGAATAACAACATAAAATCCCATAAAATTCGCGAAATCGTTAATAAATTGTACGTAATTAAACTAAATAGACAGAACTAACTTTTTACTATACTAATTTAAGCGAAGAAAAGACAGTGAAAACTTAGTAACATTTTAAGACAAAGAACTATAATATTATGACATTTAATAATAATAATAATAATAATAATAATAATGATAATAATAATAATTAAACACTACATAAAATTTTAATTTCCTTTTTAAAAACAAGACTATCGTTTACGTTCCCCTGACACAAAAGGGGACACAAACTACACTAGGTCAAAGTTGTGGATATATATATATTTGTTCGTTCTCCCTCCTCATCTTGTGCGGAACACTCTTCTACACAAGCGTCGTTCTTTACATTAATTATACTGTGTTGGTTGCAGTTAAAAAAAAAATGTGTATATATATATATATATATATATATATAAAGGGTGATCCAGAGAAATGGGACCCAAAAGAAACCCCTGTAACTCTTAAAGTATAAGTCCTTTTATAAAATCATACGCATCACTCGAAAGAGGATAGTTACAAGTTTGTACAGGATTGTATAGGTTTTGACAAGACAAGACAAGATAAGATACAAAACAAAATAAAAGTGTTAGTTAAAACTAACCCTTCAAGATGACTGCATGGTCTGTGGAACAGCTGCGTTTCATAACTGAGCAATATTATGAGCATGGAAGAAGTGTAGTTTCAGCTCAAAGATCTTTCAAGACAAATTTTCCGATGTCAAAATCACCTTCTAAGAGCTGAAACTACACTTCTCCATGCTCATAATATTGCTCAGTTATGAAACGCAGCTGTTCCACAGTCCATGCAGTCATCTTGAAGGGTTAGTTTTAACTAACACTTTTATTTTGTTTTGTATCTTACCTTGTCTTGTATTGTCAAAACCTATACAATCCTGTACAAACTTGTAACTATCCTCTTTCGAATGATGCGTATGATTTTATAAAAGGACTTATACTTTAAGAGTTACAGGGGTTTCTTTTGGGTCCCATTTCTCTGGATCACCCTTTATATATATATATATATATATATATATATATATATATATATATATATATATATATATATATATAATATTTGACGATTGGTTAGGTTAAGTCGTAATATTTTGGTTAGTTTTAACGTTTTATTTGATTAGGTATACGCGAACAAAGTTAGGGAACGCAAACTACACTAGGATAATGTAGGGGAACGTAAACTACACTAGGCACCACCACAGGGGGACGTAAACTACACTTGCTCCAAATGTTTTTTTCAGATTTATATTTTTGTACAGTAAGTCTGAAAGGAAATCGACGACATTAATAGTTTTACGTTTTCATTCAAAGCACGTTTATTTTTAACGGACTTTTTTTTTTTTTGTGAATGAACCCTTCAAAATACAGTAAACATATTTTTATGCGAATTATTTTCCATTTTGACTCTGAATTAATCCGAATGGAATTTCAAAAGTAATTTTTTTAATTGAAATAATAAAGTTATTTTTACTAATTTAATCTTAATTTTGTGTTTATTTTCTGTTATTTTGTTCTCTCTTTAATTTTGAGGTTTTATGGAATAAATTTGAATGGTATTTGATAGGATTAATTTGACGGTTTCGTTTCATGATTAATTATAAATATTTTTAAAATAATTTTACTGGAATTTAACGGGATGGTGGGGGTGGGGGTGGGGGGGGGGGGGGGGTCATCTTTTTTTTCTTTTAATTTCGTTGGAAGGATTTGTATAATAACAATACCGTAATAAAACTCCACTAATAAGCATTAGATTTCTCAAGAATCTGTTTACGTAATTAAATATTCCCCCTTTCAAGTACCATCCCCTATTTATGATTCGAGTCTATGAAAATACTTCAGAAACCACAGAGAAAGACGCAGAAACAGTGACAGAGAGAGAGATAAGGCCGAGACATCGAGGTTCTCCGAAATTAATAAATTATGAGTGAGTGCCACACCCATATTAAGGATCGAGCAGAGCCAGGGAGCTCAATCAGATTTACTATACTATTAAAATAAAAATGAATGTACATAGCAAATCCATTTAGTCATTGAACCCCACTCCCATTAACACCTGAAGAAACTGGTTCATCACTTGAATAAAAAGAACGCATTAAATTCTGAGAAAAGACCATCAGCCAACCGACGAGAAAAAAAAAAATCGTGGTGCGAAGATAAAACAATGAAAACAACAAAACACTATTTAACTTGTGTACAACCTTTAAAAATATTTATTTTATTATATTTATATATACAGGGTGTTTCAGGAGGAAAGGTCAATACTTCGGGAGGTGATAGTATCGGTCATTGTGAGAAAAAAAGTTCATATGAACGTGTGTCTAATTCTGAATGGTTACGGAGATAGAGCTGTTTGAATCTGATGCGCGCGCAGCTCTTCCTCCCCCTTCCCTCCCCTATAACCTTGAAACATGTAAGCTGTAATGTAAGCATGTAACATAAGCCAACCGACAGTTGACTGTTGTGAGTGACATTGGTGTTTGAAGCAGTGTTAAGAATGCCACACACCTTCACACATGCCGAATATGCAGATATGGTGTATGTTTATGGTTTTTGCGATGGAAGTGCAACAGCTGCTGTTGCAGAATACCGTCGACGGTTTCCGAACCGCAGAATTCTGGATCGAAGAGTGTTTACCAGGGTTTTCAACACATTGCGTGAGATTGGTACACTTCCCAGCGCTCATGTTTCAGCTGAACGTGAAGGTCAACAAGATGTGGATGAAGTGGAAAACATTCTTCAGTTGGTGGAGCGTAGTCCTACTACTAGCTCACGAAGAATTTCTACACGTCTCGGTGTGCCACACACAAGAATATGGCGAACATTACGTGAGGAAGGCTTGCATCCATATCATGTACAGCGTGTACAACACCTTCAAGCAGGAGACGCTGCCATGCGACTGGAATTTTGTCATTGGGTAAATGCTAATGGCCGATTGCTTCGATTAATACTGTTCACCGATGAAGCTACTTTCACCCGTGACGGTATCAACAACATTCGTA
The DNA here is from genome assembly GCA_023014485.1 of Bathynomus jamesi. Lineage (NCBI taxonomy): Eukaryota > Metazoa > Arthropoda > Malacostraca > Isopoda > Cirolanidae > Bathynomus > Bathynomus jamesi. Next base: position 157,341 of record JAJOZX010002374.1, read on the forward strand.
ACTCTCATCGGTGGTCAGACAAAAATCCAAATGCCACTGTGGAAACAAATTTTCAACATCGCTTCTCTGCCAATGTGTGGTGCGGTATCATCGATGATCAGCTGATTGGCCCTGTTACTTTAGAGAATCGTCTTACAGGACAAAGTTACCTAGAATTTCTACAAAATGAATTGTCAGGACTATTGGAGGATGTTCCTTTAGCTACACGCGCTGGTATGTACTTTCAGCATGACGGAGCTCCTTCACATTTTACCCGTCTGGTGATGCAATACCTAAATCAAACTTTCCCTGGTCGATGGATCGGCCGCGGTGGTCCCATTCAATGGCCACTAAGGTCTCCAGACCTCTCTCTCCGTTAGATTATTGTTTGTGGGGGTGGATGAAAAGTCAAGTTTACAAAAGAAAGGTGGATACACGAGACGAATTGCTCGCGCGCATTTTGGATGCTGCTGCCCGCATAAAGGAACGTCAAGATCAACTCAGACGAACAACACGCGATCTTCGCACACGAGTTGCAAAGTGCATTGAGGTTGACGGTGGGATTTTCGAAAACATATTGTAAACTGTAACAAATTTGTCATTTCTGTATCTGATACCATTCAAAATGCCAATGTTTCATTAAATGTTAGAAACAGTAATTGGTTTCTGTTTCTTGATTACCATTAACAATGCTTTTGTATTTGTAGATTCAAACAGCTCTATCTCCATAACCATTCAGAATTAGACACATGTTCATATGAACTTTTTTTCTCACAATGACCGATACTATCACCTCCCGAAGTATTGACCTTTCCTCCTGAAACACCCTGTATATACGTGTGTGTGTGTGTGTATATATATATATATATATATATATATATATATATATATATATATGCGCCTCGGTGGCGTAATGGTTAGCATCGCTGATTATGAATCTACCGACTCCGGGTTCGATTTCCGGCGAAAGTAGTTGGCGCACAACTTACCCAGCTGTTCATCCTTCCAGAAAAAATAGGGTGGTAGATAAATGGGTACCCTGAGTGGCCTAGTGGTTAAGATGCTGAGCTGCTGATCGGGAGGGCGTGAAATCGAGTCCGGGCAAGGATTTTGTAATTTCTGACCACCCGTGGTAGGTTGTGGTTCGGATTCCACGTTTAACTGTCAGTCCAAGGTGGAGCAATAAACTTGACCTTCGTCAGAATGAACAATTCTGGCAGAAGCAAGACCAAGGTTAACCAAAGTGTATATATATAAATAATATAAAGTACATGAACATTTCCTAAGCTTATTTCGGAGGTTATCACAAAAGATCAACCTTACGATAATTTCAAGTGTTCGTACAAACTCCTACATTGTCGTGGAACGCCTGGAGTTTATCTGAGACCACTTACCTGCGTCAGAATTCAGCACTGTCAGCAGGAAGATAATTTGCTGACGGAGGTTTCCTCGCAAGACTATGACTACCATCATCTTTTCTTCGAATGAGAAGAGAATCTTCCGTTGTTTTGTCCATAAACATTTTTTTTTGAGTCATTCTTCACTGTCAGTTTTTGTCTCATCCAAGTTTATCTTTGAGATGAAGTTAAAGCGTTCGAATTTTTCTGCTTTGGATATGTTTGGTCTCGTTTGATGCATTTGTAATGTTTGTTATTATCTCAACAAGATTGTAGTCATATATCACCATGGGGTTATTATTAGAGATGTACCGAGCTTTCAAAAGTCGGCCGACTATAAGAACTCATTCTTATTTAGGTTTGCAGACAAAAGTATTTTAATTTCATTGCTGCTACACACTTATTAATTTCTGTTTAAATATATTGTAATGCATAGTATGCAATTTAGAGCTCTTGGTATATACTTCATATAAATTTAATGCATGCCTAAATGGCGACATCAGCCATTTCACCATAATAGAATATTATTTGTCCTAGTGTTTTAGTATGACTACGGTACTGAATAGAGTTCAGGGCCGTGCCATGGCAGGGGCGAATAGTGCGGCCACCCAGGGCGCCGTTGTGTGTGTTGGGTGGGGGTGTCACCAAATTGTTGGTCTTAGAGCTGCCACGTAGAATGAAATTTGAATTTTTAATTAATTATGTATTGTTTATATATTAAATAATTATGTATTTCTATCATAATCACTTTGTATATGTTCCGAATTTAATGGGGTGGGGGCTTATAAGGAGTGCCTTGCACAGAGCGCCATCACGGGTTGGTACGGCCTTGATAGAGTTAGACCAGCTTTTCCCATACTACGGGTAAATTATCCCATTGGGGTAATTTGCCTTTTTCAGTGGGGTAATTTGATATTCTGCAAGTACTTCTAAAGTACAGAAAGTGCATAAATAAACGGCATGGCAACACTGGGGCTAGCTTTACGTGGGGTACAGGTAGGGTGGGGATCATTATGAAGGTATCCATGTGAAAATGGGGTAATGAGTAATGACTCAAACAGTTAATGAACCACTGAGTTAGACTACTTTAATCTGAAATGTTATGCCTAATTATTTCAAACTAAAGTCCTGAAGGAGAATTTCAATTCAATTTAATTCATTGTTTCATACTCGTACAACCTATGCGATTAATTTAACAGATCTGCAAAGACAAAAAGGTTGTATAAAATTTTTTAATACATGAAAATGAATACAAATTTCTAAAATAATATATGTTAGACTCTGTTAGAGGATTATGTGTGTCAAAGGTTTAAGGGAAACTTAAGAAATTAAAGCTTAGCTAACTTGGCCTAATTACGACTTAAAGTATGAAAATATTTGTATTTGTAGCTCATATTAGATTTATTGCTTTTCATTTACAAAAATATATATATACTTGTTGGAAAAATACTCTCTATGAATTGGTCCCCAATTAACCCACCCCTAATATCTCCAGTCTAACTATAGAGTAGATTAAGTCTAGCCTTGTAGGGGTCAGCCTAGAGATTCCGGAAATGGTCCAGAGCGGGCAGATAAATTGAGGTCCACAGTAGGATTCCTCACCAAATTAGGTTAGGGGCAATCTACCTTCACCTTTGCTAAGCTATGAGTTGATGCTAGGTCTTAGACCACAATGTAGGCCTAATTTGTCTGGCCCAGCTTAATTTACGGCGTTTACTTCTAACTGGGTTAAAAACACAATTAGTCACTTACTGAGTGTTATTAGAGAGTCCCTTTTCCCTTTTGTTTAATTGTTGAGAGCGTACTTGCTGGTGGGGATCTTTTTTCCGTTGTTTGTTCTTCTCCCTTCTCTCGTTCCGTCTTCGCGCCCCTGGTGAGCAACCAATTGGTTTCATCCACCCAGTTATTGACATAAACGGAATTTAATAATTGTTAGATTAACTACCTACCTACTCAGTGAACCATTTTCGTTACCTCCCAACTACCCACACATCAGTTTTCCATACTTGTAAGAGAACAGCTAATAAATTTGAATTATACGATCAAACATCGCGTCTAAAGGGTTAACCATTGGGTCTATTTTCTTTGTCTAACATCATAGAAAATTGTGTATAAATTATTTTAAAAGGAAACTTAAATAAAATGGGTTATGTTTTGCACTTATCGTGATAATGATAAATTAGATATTTAGCAACTAAGTCGACTAGTCGGCTAATAATAGCTGACTACGAATCGTCGGCTGAATTGGCCAACTGTGCCGATTACCGACTATTTGGTACATCTGTTATTATACTATTTATCAAGGGTTCTTTGGTCACAAACGTTGTATGTTTGCAAATAATATCTTGATCTTTTTCTTTACCTTTTGTTTTGTGTATCCGATTTCCTTCAATACTGCTTGGTTGGTCGCCAGGCGTCCTCCATGAATGACCTTATTAGTAGTCTAGATATGCTCTACTGCGATCGTTTCTGAACGGCCTGCTTTCTATGTGTATGTTTGTGCGCACGAGTTTTTGTTTGCACCGTTCCTCTTTGTACATTTTCAATAATCTTTCTCGTATCGTTTTTACTTGGCGTAGGGATGTGGCGACCCCACCGCCAGCCGAAAGGTGCAGCTAACTGCACATCTCCCGCACTGCAGGAAGGGAAAGAATGAGTTGGGAAACCATCCTTCCCTCCTCCTTCCCACAAAGGAGGAGGCAGGCAAGTGTAGGTATGTGGAACGTAAGATGTATGAATGATGAACAGAAGAGGACGGAAGTGATGCAGGTGTTTAAGAGTAGAAGGTCTGATGTTCTGGGGGAGGGACTTAGTGTCGTGTATTGTTTACTTTATAAGAAACTTAATAATGTTTTTAGAGTATAATAAACTGATTAGAGCTGTACGAAATTAACATGCATAAAATGTAATTATTCGAAATATAAATCACTAATTAGCAATCGTTAGAGAGGTAAGAAATTCTGGAGGTATATATTATACCCCGAGCGAGTCCTCGAACCCAGTGGGATGTAAGGAGTGTTTTGTCCGATTGAAATGAAATTATGATTTAAAGTTAACTAAAATCTCTCTCCAAGATCAAATTATAAATAATAAAGTTTCCGCTCGCTCTTCCCTGTCCTGTTCATTGTATTCACGTGAATACTCATAAAAATCAGTAAATAGTGATAATTGTTTGTAATTTCTACCACTCTCTCGCTTTCTTCTTTTAAATTTCAGTGGCGGCCGCGCTAACCCGTCTACCTGTTTATAAAACATGAAATCAGTGTGAATATGTAAAAAAGAGTGATAAATTAAGTAAACAGAGTAAAGAAAAGTACTCGTAAATAACAAAAACGGATAAATTCACTGTCCCCTCGAGCCATTTCTGCCGTGTCACCCCAATCTACAGAGAAACGAGATTTTGATAATATTTATACGTATGCTGTTGTTTCTAATATGTCAGTACAATTTTCTTCCCGTTTTACGGTTTCTCTCCTACAGGGTAATTTTCTGAATTCATGCGTTGGTCTAATATTAGAAGAGTTTCTTGCAGATGATTGCAGAAGCCTTTTTGTAGCGTATTTACACCCTACAATTTTCATATGACCTACAAATTGCAAGTTAGTGGTATTTACATCCGTTCCCAATACTTAAAAACAATTGAAATAAGTCCATAGTCTTTGATTCATCATTGGATAAGTTGTAGATTTTACAGCGTTGAAGATCTGTCATATTCAGCGATTCTCCCCCCCCCCCCCCCCCCCCCCCCCCCCCCCCCCCAAGTGAAGCGCGTGGGGCGGAGTAACTAAATAAAAAGAGAGGGTAGTTGGATTCAATAGTTCTGGCGGGGAATGACGGGCGTTAGAGTTGATGGAAAGGATTAGAATAGAGTAGTGCCTGGTTTTGGAGTTTCGCAGGATCGGGAAAGACTTGTAGAAATCGTCAGAAACGGGTTTAAGGCACCTTGTGTAAACGAGAATGTTGGAAACTCCCTGGATTTTCAAACGACCAGTTCACATTAACTTACCGCTGTTTTGTAGAACTCGGAAAGTTTTCAAACGTCGCTTTTTCCCCTTTTTTACACAAACACTGTGTTTAATGGGGTAATGTCGCTTCCTGATTACTATACCGGCCGGAAGAGCACTACGCGCATTTTATCTCTTGTGCAGTAAAGGATGCGGAGTCATAGGGCTTGTGGAAAAACCCTGTCAAACGGAATAAAAGATACAGGGTGTGCACAAAGTCCTTTCCCGATTATAAACTTTAATTACACGAAATCCAAAGAAGACACAGTAATGCTTTATTTTGCATTTTATTGCATAATACATCAAGTTTATTATGTTTCTCGTTAATTCTCAACATGTGCGCCGTTAGTTATACGTAACACATCCAAGCGAAATTCGAGTTCACGCCATACATTCGCTAGCACTGGGACGTCCACGCCTAGGCTTGTCCATCACACTCCCTGTCTCCAGAAACTTGTGGTGCCAGTTCCTAATGCTATGATTGGAAGGAGCGTTCTTGCCATAATGACGGCGGTAGTTCCGTCGAATGGTAATCACGGACTTTGACTCCACAAACCAAACAACTCATTTTGTTTTCTACTACGGAGTTGCCATTTTGTTTTGGTCAATCACCAATGGCTCCTAAATCAGGCACAACAGGATCTGCAAATAATAGAAAAAATTTGCTGTACAGTATTATGCAACAACATGCAAAACAAAGCAGTATTGTGTCTTCTTTGGATTTCATGTAATTAAAGTTTACAGTCGGGAAAAGACTGTGTGTACACCCGATATAACGAAGAATACAGGATTGGCCGTGCAATACTCGGAAGTCGAAGATCCTTGAGGTTTATTGCCAAAGTTCACTGGTTCTCGAGGAGACGTTTCAACTTCAGTTAAGATTCACACATTAAAGGAGAATAACTGACACCTTTTTATCTTTTCTTTAATGAGTTAGATCGTGTACTTAACACAGACTTAGTAAAATCAAGAGATCGCTAAATGTAGATAACATAAACTTATAAACGTAATTAAAGAACTGAAGACCACATTTTCAAAAGGTTCAAAAGGAACAGGGACCCATCTCCTTTCTATCAATGTCACTCAAGAATAGATTCAAACTTCACTTCTCACTATTATCGACTTCATTTTATACACCATTCATATTTCAAAAGATTAGAAGGTGAATTCTGATTAGTTAGAGAAATGGCGTCGATGGCAAAGGTTAGCTCTCTAAACCCATAATTTTTTCACTCTAATTGCAAAAGGTTCTCCTTTTTATAATTTTTATGTGAAACAAGAATGTATTTAAATTTATATGCCATCCACGAGTTACATTACATTAGATTTGGAAAATATGAATCCACTCTGGCCTACCGAGGTTATCCAAACCAGATACGTGGTCTACAACTATATATGCATAGGACAGGATTCTGCAAAATATCAATTTCAAGTCTGTTATCTTTAGATTACAGTAAACCCTCATCCAACGCGTGGGTGAGGTTCCTCGAGAACGGCGCGTTAGGTAACTCCACGTTGGACAAACTTAATACCTTATGCGATAAATGGGGATACGTGAACGCGACCGCGTAAAGTCTCCCATTAATACTTAGATACGTAGATTTTTTTATTCACACATAAATGAATTTCTCTACCTATATTGTATATGAAATAAGAACATAATAAAATCATAAACATAATGATATTTACATATGATAAATAAAAATATATTAAATGAAAATAGCACGTATCTTTTCTTCACTCCTTCGGATAGTGCGTATCAGCGTATGATAGACTCATTCACGTGATACTCGCGGCCAAGTGATGTTATGCTCATACCACCACGAAACTTATCTAGAATCTTTATATTTTCGGCTAATGTCATAACCTTACGATTTTTCTTTTCTTCACTATCACTCGCAGATGCTTTACGTTTTTGTGCCATACTGCTGTCTAAGGATAATAGCAAAACAACGCCAAAATACGACAAAAACAACCCAACACAACTTCACCGAACTTAACGCGGTAGCGGGACTGAGACAAAGGGTGATGTGAGGGGTGACGCGAGAGGGAGGGAGATACGGATTGCTAAATGCACTTAAGGTATTTAACTGGCGGTTCTATTCGCTCATGGCAAATGCAGAAGAATCGAAAGTTTGGTTTTATCCATAATAAATTCCTAACAATTACAAACTGTTACATTATCTACTTATTTCCAAATTCACTTGAAACTATTCTGGACGTTAAGAAAATCTGTGGATTCTTTTTTTTTTCTACCTAAATCTACCTAATTAATAAAAAGAAATTATTGCATATTTCCTAAGCAGAATAACGTACATTGTTTATTTATATGTTGGGCTTTATTATTATACTTCAACACTGAACACTAGGAATTTTAATATTATATAAAAACTATAAAAAAGCCGTTTTCTTTTCGTCTAGTTGACTTGTGTCAATCAACACAAGTTGCCGCGTTCTTTTCGTCAAAACAAACTATACTTGACTTGAGTTTTGTCAAGCCACCTCCAGAGGTTTGCTAGCGAAAACTCGATTTACTTTTTTGTAAACAAACAATTTGTCGTCCACAGAATCAAAGGTATTTTAAGAATTCATTGGATTATTTAGGTCCAGAAATGCGGTAAAATTCAATAATCCAAACGTAGTTCAGAGACAGAGTCCATAGGCCCTAATTACTAACCAAACCTAATTAGCCTAGCCTAACCTAACCTAACCTAACCTAACCAAACCAAACCAAACCTATTACCAAGCTCTTATGGACTCACCGAAAATACATTTTATTAATGTTAGAAAACTATACTAGATTAAATTTACGCATTTATAAGCCTTAAGTAAGGAATTGGCCCTGTATCATTATAATTTTTGGCCTATATTGGCTTAGACGAGCTCATTCGTTGGCGAGCTCAAATCTAGGTCGTAGTGTAGGCCTTATTCACTCTTATTGTGGGCTGGATTCATGATAGAAGCCTGACGTTAGGACCCTTCAGTGAGTATCCAGACTAATGGTTAAACCTTTAACCCATCAACTACGAAGCAGGCCTAACTAAGAGTGGGCCGAACTGAGTTTTGTTTACATTTGACCTTACAAACCCAAGTTTCCGCATTCTTTTTTTCACAGATCTGACTTGAAGTCAACGAAAGAATGTGACTTCAAGTTAAGTTTTGGAGGAAAAGAAAACGGCTTATTATTAATACTAATATAGAAGGATATGTATGGACAAGCCCACCGAGAGGGTGGGGATACCGTGGAAAAATCCTCTGGGCCCGGAAAAAGGGGTGATAAAATCTAAAAATATTAGTAAGGCAATTGATTAAATAACAGAGAAGAAATAATTAATGAGCATACATTTTATAGAGATTATCATAGTCAAACTGAAACAGATAAAATATTATCTGCGGTCCACCAATGTCCAAGACCGACTGACAGCTCTGGGAACCATTGTAATTGAAAGCCAGTTAGCCCGTACTTTAAATTTCATCAGAATCATTTACCACTTTGCTAGAGAGAAGGCAAAGAAAGTACACTTCTAATTATGAAAATCTTGTAGTATACAATTGTCTTGCCTGCATGGACTGGTACTGCATTTGTAAATTGTATGGTGATAGAATTAATATAATTGATTCGAAAAATAAAATGGTCATTTTCTTCCGAGTTGTTTATTCATACTGTATGTTTTGAATAGTGACTTGGACGTATAATCAGTTTGCTTGTTATGTACGTAAAAAACATTCATAATAGAATACTGAGTAGACAGGGAGGCCCATATACCAATCCTTCCCCGGTACCCGTGGCAGCTCTCGGCGACCCTGTCTATAGAAGCTAATATGAAACTCTTATTTATTGAATAACCTCCAAAAACATGATGCATGATGACGCGCGCGCACACACACACACACACACACTATATGTATATATGTGTGTGTGTGTTGTCACGTATCATGTTTTTAGAAGTTAGCCAACACATAAAAGTTTCTGTATTTGATCCTACATGCATAATATACTATGTATTATATATAATTTTTGTATAATATTAGGATTCCAAGTATTAAGTAATAAAAAATAATTAAATTTAAAATATACTTGGTCAAAAAGGACAAATAAAGAACGAACACTTTGAAACAAACGTTTAAGAATATTCCACGAAGTTGACATCAATGCGAGATAACTAATTTTACTTTCTAAATAAGGATGTCCTACAATGTAAGACTGAATATGCGCAAAGGCCGAGCGTTCATTCCGAGGATGACATAAATTTAAAAAATGTTGTTTATTAAGAAAAATAATTTAATGATGGTAGAGTACAATTTAATTTTGAACAAGGTCAACTGAATTTCTACCAGATTCCGCTATAGGTCAGTTAAGTTCAAACGAATGAATAAGTCTGAAATGACATTAATAACACCTAAAAACCTGTCTGACTCTAAATGTGTATTTGATAAACTGAATGAATAATAATAAATATACCAACATTTTATGACCTGTAGATAACCTTTCATTAAGTCCTAATTCGAGCCTGCAGCATCTATTTGACGAAGGAGCCAAAGGAGTTGCAATCATTACAGTATGCCAACTCTGATAACCCGACGCAGGGTATGGGAGAAGGTCGTAGTTATCGGCTATTTAGCCAGCTTGACCCCCATTACCTGAAGGAGTTGTTTAAGATTTGTGTTCATCACGGGTAGACAAAATACATCTCAAAAAGCCAATAAATAATCTCTTGTTCATCATAACTATCAAAGACCATTAAGGACGATTTATAAAAAAATCCTTTGGTTTTGTCTGGAAGGACCAAAAATGCATTTCAACGTTGCCTAAAGATAAGCTGACAAGATCAATGGCTTCAATTTCCTTCTGAATCAGTCAAGAAATCATTTCAAATGTTTTAGTATCTAATTTCGAACTATCATATTATACAAAACATAATAATTGTAAAATTACTTTATATTAGTACATTAATATTTATACTATACATTTCTATATGAAATATGGGTAACTAATTTAGTTATTTTATGAATTATAAAATTTATACGTACAAAGTATTTTTTATTTTTCCAACGAAATAAGAGGGAGGATAGACTTTGGTAGTCCTAAGAATCTACCCTCGTCCATTCGCCAACGGCATCTTCCCTCTTGTTTAAAAGAATCTGTTAATATTTCGTTTAAATTGTTGTACGTTTTAAGATTAAGGAAATACTCACTTTGGAAGTGAGTTTCAGAGAGTGGACGCTCTGATTATAATTAATGAGTGCTGAAATGCAACGGTTCTGCATTGTGGTGGCTTAACGGAAAAACCATGCGCATTCTCAGACTGGTTTGTCTTGAGTAGGTGCAGAGAGGGCTACTATTGACTGTAGCTCTTCGGAGCACTGTTGGTGAAAATATCTATAGAAAAGAGGGTGATAGAACACTTCGTCGAAGGGAAAGTGGTGGGAAGTTATCAGTTATAGTTTTATTGTCTGCTTTAATTTCTCTGTTTTGAACTGAATCGAGACATCATCAAAGGCAAACTCCGCACCACCCACCTAAGGACAGTGTTGGGAGTAGCGGTAGCGCTGCTGCTTTAGAGGAAAAGTAGCGAAGCAGTAGGGATGCTTCATTTTAGAGAAATTCCAATCGCTGCTCGCTACTTTTAAAGTGAATGAAAACCATTTTTGAAGTTTACAAGGTAATAATATTACAATAAATAAAAGCAATGAAAAATTAAATTTGGGTCACTAACAACGACGTGATGGTGCTTGGAAGTCTGCCTGCGTTATCAGCTGGAAAGGGTTATATTTAGCTTGTTCAGCATCGAGTTCCTGATGCTGCCGCCTACATGTGGTTACACTTATTTTATTATAAATAAATAATTCGTATTGGCCTGTTTTTATTATTTTCACTTGGGTGTGGTCAAAAATAGTCCAGTTCTACAAGTAGCACTTATTCCTACATTATTAGCAGTCAAATAAAAGAACTGTGAATTGAATCAACGCAATTTTTACTCTCTCACCACTATAGAAGATGTAACGAGATATTAGTTTCTTCCTTTTGCCTGTTTTATTCATGTCCTATTGTTCTATACAGTATGCATTTTTTTTCCGGATAACTGCTCAATAACTGAAAGCAACAATTAGCTACTGAATTTGTGATTTACAGATATGTACATTGATGCTATTTTCTAATACGTGCACAAATTACACATACGTAGTGGGGAGTTGTTATTCCAATTTTGAATGCTTTTCAAAAGTAGCGGTAGCGCGCTACTTTTCCAAGTGAGTCGTTGTAGCTGTAGCGCTGCTATATTTTGCCCCAAGTAGCGGTAGTTGTAGCGCCGCTATTTTCAGGAGGTAGCGCGCACAACACTGCCCAGAGATGAGAGCAATACTCCATCTGAGAGAACATATGGCCTTCATAAATAATTGCCAAATGCTCGTCTTTGAAGTAATGTTTGGTCGTGTAAAAAAAAGCCGAACCTTTTGGAAGCTGTCACAGTTAAGTTTTTATAAATGGAGTCCATGATAAGTTACTGGTGAAAGAGCAACCACCATAATCTCAGTGTTGGGAGAAATTGGTATATTGGTTCTATTGAACTAAATGGTTACAGGTTTCTTTGTAGCTCCTAACCTAACCTAACCCAGATGCGTTGAAAGAAACCACATCATCAGATCCCCACTCTGCCACCGCAACAACGTCAAAGTTTAAGCAGTTAATAGTGTGCCTCCTTTTGTTTTGAATATGGGCTGCGTTGGAGAACGGTGGTTTAAGAGTAAAAGAATTATAAAGGGTTGAAGTACCCGCACAGGATGGATACAGTTGGATGCAAAAAGGAGATGGTTAATATGATGTAAGAGAAATAGTGTCGGAGCCTAGACGGATCCCTGAATGTGATGGGGTTAACCTCCTTCGCAACATCTTTCGTCTTTGTCTTTCATCTGGTACTTTCCCTTCCTGGTGAAAGTTGGCTTTCATTCAGCCTGTCCCAAAGAACGGTGACCACTCAACCCTCCAACTATCGTCCAATTGCTTGATTTCTTGCCTTACTGAAGTTTTCGAATCTAGCCTTACTAGGAAGATTCCTAAACAACTCTCTCTCGATATTCTTTCAAATCGTCAGATTCCGCGAGAGGCTCTTCTTCTTGCATATCTCTTTGACTCTTGGTCATCCTCCTATCGGTATTTCGGTGAAACCTTAGCTCTTGCGCTAGACATATCGAAAGCTTTGATAGAATGTGACACAAATCCTTAATTTTCAAATTCCCGTCCTTCGGTTTCTACCTTTTTAGCTGTGCCTTCATCTCTGATTTCCTTTCTTGCCGATCTGTAGATGACCACTATTCTTCTCCTAAAGCAGGGGTGCTTAAACTTTTTCGCAGGGGGCACATTTTCCAAATGGTGGCGCACAGGCGGGCAAACACAAAAAATATTGATAACAAATACATAAAACGCATAAAAAATATTCTTATCTGGTTTTAATTGCAATATTATTTCTATTAACCGGTCTCTAAAACCTTATCTGGGGGCTACTCGCGGGCACACCGAAATGGCTTCGCGGGCACAAATGTGCCCGCGTGCACAGGTTTGAACACCCCTGTCCTAAAGTTATTAATAGTGATGTTCGTCAGGGCTCTATTGGCTATCTTCAGTTGCTCTCATCGCCGCAATGTTTGCTCAATCTCTCTTTATTATCGCTATTATAACGGACACTGCTCTTCTGAATACGCTAACTGCATGCCTTCTCCTCTAAGGAGATCTTGCAGTACCAGACTTTCGGACCATTCTCATCCTTTCTTCTGTCCAACTCTCTAACGCAAGGATTAATCGGTATGACCTCCAATCTTTTAAACGCAGTGTCCAGGCATCTTGAAAACTCTGGATTTTGATTTTGGGTCTTTCCTATAGGGGGGGGGGGGCATTTTTGCGAGTGTTCACCCTTGTCTCCTTCCTGCATAAAAAAAAAATTATGACGAAGGGGACCTACAGCTTTATGTGGGTTTCGAACGACGGGTTTTTACATAATCGCTACATAGTAGAAGATGGTTTCCCATCCAACTTCTACCCAGACCCAATGTTGCTTAACTTCGTTATCGACGTGAAGCGATGTTACGACACTGGTCACAATGTAACCACGGATTCCTGAGGAACACCAGAGTTGATAGGGTGAAAATTTGAAACAAAACCACTTAACATCACCCGAGTCCTGCGACCAGAGATGAACGAAGAAAGAAAAGAATTAAGATGGGCAGGGCTATAAGACGGAAATTTGAAAATGAGGGAACGATGTCAAATTCTGTCGAATTCTTTGGAGATGTTTAGTGCTATTGTATGTGTTTCACCATGTTTTTTTTTCTTTTTCTATTGTCTGGAAACTGGAGTGAATGAGGAAGGAAAGTAGATCGGCAGTAGATCACCTTTGTCGGAAATCATACTGCCGATCATGGCAAAGACTTGGAGTGCCATATGCAAGCACCTTGTAGACAGTATGCTCCAAAAGTTAAAGAAGTTATAAAAGCGAGAGGATGAAGCTTAATCTCTCTCTCTCTCTCTCTCTCTCTATATATATATATATATATATATATATATATATTATATATATATTGTGTGTGTGTGATTCAACCACCCAATGACAAATTGCTTAATTTTATACATATTAACTTCAAAACATTCGAGACAACAATTAAGTATGAAAACTCTGGTACTCCTTCATATACTGTATATGTACAGTATATAATCCTCATTGCAATCAAATTAAACTTTTAACTCGCACCAATAGACTTTCAACATTTTTTAATGAGATTAGACATGATTATCACCATCCTTCATTCTGCAACGTAATTACATAGCGTACAACGGGTTAATTTATGTTTATAGTTAAACCATCTTAATAATGATTCAGCAAAATAGACAGATTTAAACAACTTTATTATCTGAACCAGAATGAAAATAGAATGAATTGTCTTCTAACTTTGAGAAATAGGCTACGTTTCTCGCGAGTTACCGCAAGTTTATTATGAAAAGTTAAGATATATGAACAACGTAATTAACATTTTTTATTGCATCTTTTCAACCAGGGATATGGTATCGATAACTACTGGAACTGATAAACCGATAAAACTGAAGTTATTAGAACTGAAGTTGATAAAAAAACACGAAATCGAAAAAATTACAAAAAAATTGAAATCGAAATTGAAACTGAGAAATGAAAAACTGAAAACGGTTATCGAAATTGAAATGAATGTTTGTATTTAATTTTTATTTACGGCCTACTAATTTCATTTACAATAACACAGCCTATAAAATAGAAGGGTGAGTTAGAGAATAAGGAAAGAAAAACAAAAAATATTTTCAATTTTATTTTCGAATATGAGATTTTTTTAATAGGCCTAAGATTAATTGACAGGAAATTCCCCCTATATAAACTTTAAGTAACCAAGTAGCCAAGCCTTACACTATGGAAATTGCATGACATCTGTAAAGGAAGGCATTCATAAGGCCTACGTGAGTACTAAATACTTGAGTGGCCAATAAACTGATATCGAAGAAACTGAAAGTAAAAATAATTCTAAAACTGAAATTGAAATCGGAACTGAGATTTCATTTCGATAAGAACTGAAATCGAAAAATCGAATTTTTTTTTAAGTTCCCCATTCTTGTTTTTAACATATATGATCATCATTTGTTCAATAGGTTAATAATGTGAGATAACAATTATTAATTAGCTTTATAACATTAATTAATAATAATTAATATGCACAAATGTGGACAGCGCTAAATGAGGGTTTGACCCCTCAACCCTAGGGTTGCAACCCTATCGCTCCTGCACCGGCTGGCTACGCCAGACTCTTTAGCAGACACCTAATCTACTAGTCCAGGAAAAGCTGGTTTCAGAGATGTCTTTTAAATCGGCCAATTGCCACTTAGGGTTAGTTAAGAGTTTACCATGCCTTAATTTATTAAATGATGGGATTGTCCTCGCTGGTAAGACACTGAGGAGATAATGCTGTCCATCTATTCATCCTATTTACCACGCGGTCTTATTAGCGAGGTTAATGCCATCATTAATTAAGGTGTACTGATCTTCGCATCAGATGTCAAATAGTTAAACTTTAGGATGCAAACAAACCCTTTCATTTATGCATTTTCGGAGACCGAAGCGGCTTCCTTTCAATCTTTAACCAGTTTTGAAGAACCTTTGCCCGACACTTAACATCAGGAAAAACCAATTACAGTATGTCCCAAATATCTATTTGATCGATCACTTCGAAACGAATCCAGACAAACAGGAAATTCCAAGACATGCATATGTATATATAATTATATGGTGTATATATTTTTTAATTTTGTTCCTATTGCATAAGTTTTTGCTTCAAGTGAACATGTCAAATTTTTCTCTCTACCTCATTCTTGAAATTACAAATAATGGTTTGTGTGTGTGCGTTTGCGTAACCAACTGGGGATAAGTGAGGTCGAATGTGTGATAGTTCACAGATTAAGTTACGTTAGGTTGCATTAGCGAGGACCTCACTATTTAATGACTTTACAGAAAACACACTTCGAGCCCTCATTTGCGTCCGAAACGCTTATCACGCCCTTCTCGGTTCTATGACACTAAGGTTAGGTTAAATTAGGTTTGGTTAATTAAATTGTTAGATATATGGATTTAAAGTAAGTCCGTACCTCGCGTATGCAGCAGATGCGTACATTGTGTGTGCGTGTGTGTTGTAGAGTGCTTCATTCATCGTATTTACTAACGTATGTAATTATACTGGAATTAACTGAAGTGCTAATTTACATTCCCGTGCGTGAAAATACATCGAAAAGTCTGTGCATTAAAACTTTGTTTTATCCTCAATTATACATTTAATTTCATCGTGTATTTATTTATTTATTTATTTATTTATTTATAACACTGAAATGAGCGAACTACGATAGAAACTCTTGAGACCAATCTGTGAACAATCGCTTTTCGTCGGTGCTACGCTGAATATTATCATTAATTAACTGGAAACTCTGTTAACGATGAGGACTCTTTACTGGATTTTTTATCTTTATTCATTGACTTCATCGTGTTGTTGTTCACTTTATATATATATATATATATATATATATATAATAATGTTTTTGTAAGTCTATAACTATTTTGTTTTTTGTTAACTGATTCTATCTCATTAGCAATTAATGTGAGAAAGATTAAAGTTTTTCATTTGTTTGTTTCTTTGCTTCGAACAAAGAGAGAGAGAGAGAGAGAGAGAATAAGCATAAAGAGACCGAAAAACAGACTCGCAGGTAAAGGGTTTGTGCTTAGAAAAACAACTCTGGCCCTTCCCACGGTCCTTATAAGGACACACAGCAGAGGAATCCACTTAATAACAGACTCTTAATTATAAATAACTGGTACTCAAATAAAAAACACATACATACATTACACACACACACACAGGCATACGTACAATACCACATGCATACACAGATAAACAAACGCACAAACAAACACACTTACACAGAAAGACTTGGAAGCTGTATATATGAGCTTTGCCTTGTCGTTACAGATCAATACATTGTCCCCAAGTGGGCCCTAAATACCCATTTCTTTAACGAGACGTTCTAGCGTTACACGAATAAAATGACTTAAACTAACCTAACCCGATATCTTAATCTAACTTAATCTGACGCTATAAAAATTTGGCGATGTTCAAATCGAGAAAATGACGCGTTTGGCCCGCCCAAGGAGCGGGGCATCACCAGCCTCTTGTCGAACATGTATGAACGCGTTGCTGTATTTAGGATGTTGGTGATTTACAGTGTGCATTTCATGATTTAAACATACAGGAAATGAAAAATAAAATACTTCCGAGAACTTTCGTTTCCTGAACGCAAGTTGAAATGGATTCCACAGTACTCGGAAGGACAGTTTTCTCTGACGTCTTTGAGTTACTTTATAAATATTTCACATGCTCAATTAAGATTTAAGTCTGAATGCTTCCCATATATATATATATATATATATATATATATATATAATATATATAATTTTTAAGCAAAAAATTTTAAAAAATATTAATTTATTTTTAATTAAAAAGTTTTTATGTAACGTAATAAAATATCAGTGATAAATCTTCGTAACTGGTTTTTCAATGAGGCGCCTAAAATGTAGGAGGATTATGTATGCGACTTTCTGTATTTTATTGCTTTAATATTTATTTGGCAAATGGAAAAAAAAAAATTTTTAGTTCAAATATTAAAAGTATTTGAATTTTGAAAGTACAAATTTAATTCCATTTTTGTAATATACGAAATTTGTAACTTTTATTCATTATAAAGTTTCTTCAAATCAGCGTGACTCTGTGACACACACACACACACACCCACGAAAATATTTTCCATGCAGAAAGAACGAAACAAATGAAATACTAAAAGTTTTATATTGAATATAATTACCTGAAAATATTTCGCTATTATAATGAAAAATTAACCTTTATTCCATTTTGCTTTAGTTTCCCTTCATGCGAAATTTTCTAATACAAAAATATTATTTAAACAGGATAATATTTTTTTCCCTTCCAGATATAATTATGTACGTATATACAGTAATTCTATAATAAAATAAAGCTTTTTTAGTTATTTTAAGCTTTGTTTCACCTGTGGGGCTCAACTCGTAATATATATATATATATATAAAGACGTTGGCTAATTAACAGTACACGACATACCGCCTTGGTTCTTACAGGAATTTTGGGTTTAAGTTTCAAAAGCCGGTGAGGTATAATAAACTCTTGATACAGTACTTGCGTGCACCTTTGATCGGGAATTCTAGGAATGGCAAAGGCTGCCAGGTGTTCACTTTAATAAATAAATATTTATGTTGTATAATTAGTGTATACGGATAAATTATTACTTTATTGTGGGTTTGGTTTTTAAAAGAAAAAAATGTGAGGTGTTTGTATCTGATTTGTTCGATTGAGACCGGCAGAAACCGCTTTGAAACCGGAACTACTGAAACCCGCTCCGGACTGCGGGGCAAGAATGAAGAGTCGGGGGCTATATATCGAGTCATCAGATACAAATAAACTTTGAGTTATTATTCGCATCTATACTGAAACAGTCTGATGCACGATCGTTTTATCAAATTAGGTAATTGTATTATAAAGTACAGTTATAGGGATAGCGTAAAGTATAGGGTCTACAGTTACAGTGTGCAAATAATACAGAGATGAAATTATCGTAGGTCAGTTTTGATGGAATTATACTATTTCGTTTCACTTACTGAGGAAACTACTTCTTAACAAATGACTCAAAAAGGTGCTACTGTAGTATGCGGTCTACCGTTAAGTTTCTACTGTAGTATGCGGTCTACCGTTAGTTTCTACTGTAGTATGCGGTCTACCGTTAAGTTTCTACTGTAGTATGCGGTCTACCGTTAAGTTTCTACTGTAGTATGCGGTCTACCGTTAAGTTTCTACTGTAGTATGCGGTCTACCGTTAAGTTTCTACTGTAGTATGCGGTCTACCGTTAAGTTTCTACTGTAGTATGCGGTCTACCGTTAAGTTTCTACTGTAGTATGCGGTCTACCGTTAAGTTTCTACTGTAGTATGCGGTCTACCGTTAAGTTTCTACTGTAGTATGCGGTCTACCGTTAAGTTTCTACTGTAGTATGCGGTCTACCGTTAAGTTTCTACTGTAGTATGCGGTCTACCGTTAAGTTTCTACTGTAGTATGCGGTCTACCGTTAAGTTTCTACTGTAGTATGCGGTCTACCGTTAAGTTTCTACTGTAGTATGCGGTCTACCGTTAAGTTTCTACTGTAGTATGCGGTCTACCGTTAAGTTTCTACTGTAGTATGCGGTCTACCGTTAAGTTTCTACTGTAGTATGCGGTCTACCGTTAAGTTTCTACTGTAGTATGCGGTCTACCGTTAAGTTTCTACTGTAGTATGCGGTCTACCGTTAAGTTTCTACTGTAGTATGCGGTCTACCGTTAAGTTTCTACTGTAGTATGCGGCCTACCGTTAAGTTTCTACTGTAGTATGCGGTCTACCGTTAAGTTTCTACTGTAGTATGCGGTCTACCGTTAAGTTTCTACTGTAGTATGCGGCCTACCGTTAAGTTTCTACTGTAGTATGCGGTCTACCGTTCAAAATATTTAAAATGAATTGAAAATGAATTGAAAGGAATTATAATTTAATTTACACAATTAAGGAATTATTAAAGAAGTTAAACATACTACTACCGCATACTTAACGGTAGACCGCATACTACAGTACGCCCTTGATGATTGGTTAGGTTAAGTCGTGATATTTTCGTTAGTTTTAACGAAAATATCACGACTTAACCTAACCAATCGTCAAGGGCGTACAATTAACCTAATAATAAAATAATAAGAAAGATAAGAAGCTATAATTAAAAGGTAGACCGCCGAATCATAGGTAGACCGCCGAATCGTAGGTAGACCGCATACTACAGTAGCACCCTCAAAACCCTCAAAAATGTTTACAAATTTTAAAGGTGACATAACACGACGTCCATCACTTTTGTGATCACATAATTTTATCTCTAATTTTTTTTACATTGTTGTTATAATATATATATATACGGACAGAAACTTTAACTCTTTGCTAGTTTCCCTCATGTGCGAATTAATATATGTGAAATATGTGTCGGTTTGTGTTATTGCCATGTATTAGCCTAAATGCATTAAGAATTTTAAAAATATACTATTTTTCTAATAATTTACAATTTAGTTGCTTAAGAATTATTCTAACCAACAAATCTCTCTAAAATTAAACCTAGGATAGTCTAGATCTATGGCTTGGCCCTGTCTTAGGAGGTAGCAGGTCTACGCTTAAGTCTTGGCTAAGTTACAATTAGCATTCGGGCTTGATAGCTCAGAGGTCCATACTGCATTCTAATTATTTTATACATCACGATTCTGCTTATATATATATATATATATATATATATATATATATATATATATATATATATATATATATATATATATATATATATATATATATATATACCTTTCAACCTTTCAGGTGTTTCGTACGATGACTCGTCATTTCACGGAGGTCAGCTTGTTGCCTCTCCTCTCGAGTTGGCCTGGTGAAGTAGAGAGTTGGTTCCCTGCGTTCTCCACATAGCCAGGTACTCCCGGCTCATCTGGCATTGTTCTGAGCCAGGCTTCTAGTCTTCTTTTTGAAAATTTCCACCATTACACCAGTCGTGTTCCGTAGTTGCTTGGGCAGCGCTGGTTGAACAGTCTTGGCCCTCTCACAACAGAGCCATTTTCCTCCAGGGTTGAGGATGTTCCCTGTCTAGCCTTTAGTTTGGGAACACGACACATTCTTCTTTTATTACTTTCTACTCTTGTTTGAGTTCATAGTGAGATTAGGGACTAGTTTCTCCATTATTTTCTATGTGTAAATAATGGTGTGCTTCTGCTTTCTTCTTTCCACCAAATATAAATTTAATTCACGTAACCTTTCCCAGTAATTTAGTTCTTTGCATCCATTGACCTTGACTGTGAAGCTTCTCTGAATCCCTTCTAGCTGACTAATATCTTTTTTTTTATATGGAAATGAGATATTAAGAATGAACAATACTCCAACTTGGGGGTATGATCATTTCTCAACAGATCACTTCTTTTAAAGGTTCTCAATATCTGTTTGGTTATTCATTTTGTTTTATTTACTGCTATCTTATTTTGTGTTTTAAATTACGCGTCTTTAGTCATTATAACTTCTAAATCTTTTGCTTTAGAGTTTCTCGGAAATTCTTGTCCATTTGGGGTATAGTATTCCATGTATTTTAGTTCCTCACTTCTTCTGTACTTTAACAATTGAAATTTCTCAGTGTTAAATTTCAAATTGTTGCTTTCTTACCAATTGTAGAATTTGTTCATGTCTGTCAAGATTCTATATCATGTGTTTCTTATTTTTCTATTAATTTTTGTGGCATCAGGAAAGGCTGTTACTGTGTTATCATGGTAATTTCATCATCTGTATCACATAGCATGATTACGAATCGTAATGGAGCAGATACCTTGTGGTACTGAGGTACGGACCTCTGACTCTGATGAAGATATTCCTCGGACTGTAACGATTTGCTACCGCTCAATAAGAAATTATATATCTATTCTTCTTCTTTTCCTCTTATTTCCATATACTCGTATTTCATTTTATGTGCTATGATTCCACGGTCACACTTGTCGAACGCCTTGACAATGTCTATGTAGATCACATCATAGTTTTCATTGTTTTCGAGTGCACCAGTGACGTTATAGTATTCCATAAGTTGTGATAGACATGTTCTTCCGGATCGGAATTATATTGGTTATAATTTTTTTTTTTTTTGAGTCTCCAAAAAGTCAGATTTTTTCTCTACTATTCTTTTAAATATTTTGGTGAGACGAATGTCAGCGATCAATCAGATCAATCAGATCAATCCCCTCTTTATAAAATGGAAATATGTACGCTCTCATCATGATGTTGGCTATTTCTTCACTGTCTCGTGATCGTCTCCATATCCGATATAGTGGCTTAGCGATTTCATTCTTGCAGTTTTTAATTAGTGTAGCTTTCCATTTGTCTGAACCTGTTGTCGAGTGTGCTTCTAGTTTCCCTACAGCTTGTATGATGTCATTTGTTGTGAAATCAAAGTCCGTTATACTTTATATATATATATATATATATATATATACATATATATATATATGACATTTATTTTAAGTGTTTAATTGTGAAATTCATCCCATATATATATACACATACGAGTGTGTATATATATATATATTATTGCTTCAGACTCCTTCATTTTTATTGCCAAACCATTTAAACCATGAAATTTATTTTATATTTTCTCGACCATTGTGCAGCTCGCCCGACCTCGTTTTTCTTTTCATTAATTAACGTTTCCTCTGGATCTTCCAAGCTCTGGAAAGAGGGCTTCGTTCTTGCAGCTGGCAATCGATAGTTTCCAGATGCGTTCAACAGGATTCATGTTCGGGCTTCCAATTGCCCAGGGAAGTATCTGTAGCCCTTTTCATTTTGTCCATTGAGTACACGGTAGTTTGGAAGCGTGTTCCACACAATCCCCTTGCAGCATATGAATGTTTAACAGCTAAACAACCTGCTGGAGCGATGAGATTAGGTGGTTCTCAAGAATGGATAGATCTTTATCAGAATAAAAATGCCCCCAGGTCAATTTTTCCAGCATTCCAGATCATTGCCCATATACTCATACCAATCATTATACTTAATCGAACGTGTTAAATTGCAGGCTGTAAAGATTATCCTGAAATACAATCAGCCCCTCTTCATCCCCATGTGTGTTCATTCAGCGGTTAAATATTTTTTATTTTCAAATATTTAATCACGTTCGCTCGCGTTAAAGTAGGTGAAATTCTATAAGAGAGTTGAGAAAGCATTTTTTACCCTATACAATAATTATTTTTTCGAATTTCACCCGCGTTAAGATGTTAATTAAAAAACTCGAAGTCAAATAAGTAGTTTCTCATGCTTCCTCGGACTTTGCATACCATCTGATTTGTTTTAGATTAAGTTACGCTACGTTATGTTAGGTTAACCTGAGTTAACCTAAACTAGCTTAGCATAACTTAACCTCAAAAAAAGTAGCTGATAAAAAAATAGGACTCACTTACAAAGTTCGACCTAATTGGTAAAAAACATGGGTTACTATTGGCATTACTTGGGAATTTAGGTATATATATATATATATATATATATATATATATATATCGTAAAGAACGACGCTTGTATAGGAGATATTCCGCGCAAGACGAGAGAGAGAAAACGGAACAAATGAAAAAAATGAAGTACCACCTGGGAATCGAACCCGGGATCTTCCGATTGCCGGTCAGACGCGATACCATTACACCATGGACTTCACTCTTCCAAACGCCGTAATTCTTCTACATACTCGCAGAAACCAATGCCCCAAGGGGCACCCACCGCATGCCGTAACATTATATACATTCAACTGCAAAAAACACGCAGTTGGTGTAATGGTATCGCGTCTGACCGGCAATCGGAAGATCCCGGGTTCGATTCCCAGGTGGTACTTCATTTTTTTCATTTGTTCCGTTTTCTCTCTCTCGTCTTGCGCGGAATATCTCCTATACAAGCGTCGTTCTTTACGTTATTTATACTGCGTGTTCTTTGCAGTTGAATGTATATAATGTTACGGCATGCGGGAGGTGCACCCTTGGGGCATTGGTTTCTGCGAGTATGTAGAAGAATTACGGCGTTTGGAAGAGTGAAGTCCATGGTGTAATGGTATCGCGTCTGACCGGCAATCGGAAGATCCCGGGTTCGATTCCCAGGTGGTACTTCATTTTTTTCATTTGTTCCGTTTTCTCTCTCTCGTCTTGCGCGGAATATCTCCTATACAAGCGTCGTTCTTTACGTTATTTATACTGCGTGTTCTTTGCAGTTGAATGTATATATATATATATATATATTAAACCCTCGTCCAACGCGTGTTTGTCCAGCGCGAATTTGTTTATACACGGAAAATAAATGCGAACAATTATTTGCCGAAAGCGGAAAATTTGATTATGCACGGTCCGCCAAACACGCTCTAATACAGTAGTACTGTTGGCACGCGCTCTAGTGTTTTCTCCTACACTCTCCAACACTCCCGCATCTCCCTCCCTCTCGCGTCACCCCTCGCATCACCCTTTGTCTCAGTCCCGCTACCTCGTTAAGTTCAGTGAAGTTGTGTTGGATTGTTTTTGTCGTATTTTGCCATTGTTTTGCCCTTAGACAGCAGTATGGCATCAAAACGTAAAGCATCTGCGAGTGATAGTGAAGAGAAAAAAAATCGTAAGGTTATGACATTAGCCGAAAAAATAAAGATTCTAGATAAGTTGCGTGGTGGTATGAGCGTAACATCACTTGGCCGCGAGTATCACGTGAATGAGTCTACCATACTCACCATCCGAAAGAGTGAAGAAAAGATATGTGCTATTTTCATTTAATATATTTTTTATTTATCATACGTAAATATCATTATGTTTATGATTTTATTATGTTCTTATTTCATATACAATATAGGTAGGGAAATTATTTATGTGTGAATAAAAAATCTACGTATCTAAGTATTAATGGGAGACTTTACGCGGCCGCGTTCACGTAGCCCCATTTATCCCATAAGGCAGCGGTACTCATTGCCCGGCTCGTGATGGCCAAGTGGCGGTTCTCGATGCATGGAATATGAGAGAGAGAAATTTGGATATATTCAATTTATATAGGATTGTCATCACAAAAGAACAGCTGATGAGCTGTGTGTGTGTATATATATATATAGGCGCCTCGGTGGTGTAGTGGTTAGCGTCGCTGACTACGAATCCATCGGCCCCGGGTTCGAGACCCGGTGACTGCAGCCGGCGCGCAGCAAAAACCCAGCTGTTCATCCTTCCGCACAATAAAGAAAGTGATTGGTAGTTAAATAGGTACCCTGGGTGGCCTAGACGCTGGGCTACTGGTGGGGCGTGGTTCGGGTTCCACGTTAAACTGTAGATCTAAGGTGGAGTGTGTATGTTCTGAAGAAGTGGCTCCCTTAAAAAACTTAGTGAAAAACACTGCCATAAGGTATTAAGTTTGTCCAACGCGGATTTACCTAGCGTGCCGTTCTTGAGGAACCTAACCCCCGCGTTGGACGAGGGTTTACTGTGTATATATATATATATATATATATATATGTGTGTGTGTGTGTGTGTGTGTGTGTGTTATAAAGTTCGAACTGCATAACAAAAATTTATTTGCACGTAACAAAATTTCGTATCGAAAGGATATTTACTTTATTGATCTGACGCCATTAGATTTTTCCTTTGGGGGTCATCTCAAGCCAGTGGTTTACTCATCCCGACCACACCACCATTGATCACTTGAAATAAAAATTCATGAGGAATGCATTAAAATTAATGAGAATGTATTCTCCACTGTTGGATCAAGAATACGTATCAGAATTCACGCGCAAACAAATCTCTGGTATGCAGTTGGAACACCCTGTACATGAACAGTATATATGAAATGTCGTAACTAAACGTATTTAAATTTTCTTCGTAAGCATGTAAGAAAAATTATCGTAACGACCTTGTAATAGCGCAAATAAGAAAGCTCGAATTCCACATAGGTTTCAATAAACCAGAGACTGAAAATTTACTCAATAAAATTACTAAACCACTTTTTATTGAAAGGATATACAACCCCTCCCCCCCCCCCCCACCCGACTCTCCTGATTCATATAATCTATTATCGTTCTGATAACATGTATTTCTTTTAACTCGTGAATGTGTGTTCATCATTTGCACTTTGAAGAAAATCTAAACATTTTTGTAAGAAATGAATTTGTCACAAATTTTCTAGCGATTTCTAATGATTAATTTCTAGATTTTTCACTGATTATTTAAGATGCTGAACAGTGAATCTGACGTTTCGTTAAGCATCTGGAGTTATATCCACGTAAATGTTTTTAAGTATTTTGATGCGTCCTAATTTTTCTGGACCCCCAGAAAAAGGTGATTTTGTAATCTTTCCATTTATAAAAAGGAGTTTTTCTCTCTTTGTATTAAATTACCAAATTTTTGTTGGGTTAAAACATTTATAACCGGCTGTAAAACCCAGATGCTTAGAAACGCACCTTTTCCAACAAAATAATCTATGAAAAATCTAGAACTCAATCATTTGAAATTACGAAAAAGTAATTCATTTTCATCAAATGTTTTTACTAAGATTTCCTTTAGAATGTGGAAGTATAACGAGACAATGACATGCTTTCATAGAAAAACGTTATTGCGTACAGAAATAAACACTTCAAGTTACTATCCCTTCAAACCATTGTGAAATGTCAATTTATGCTTTATATAGAACATTTAATATTTAAACGTGTCATTTTCATTTTAAACTGAAATGTTTCGATCGACTCTGGTTATGTTGTTAACAGTTTTGATCTTGGCTTTGTGATGTTAACTTTTCGTCCCTGATATTACAACATACAATCGAAACGTGGACCATATATTATATATATATATATTATATATATATATATATATATATATATATGACTTACCATAAGCTAAAGTCACAATTAAACACAAAAAACAAATGTCACAGCCACTCTGTTAATTTATGTTTATTTATTTTATCTCCTGTTTTTCTATTTACATATAAGACAGATTATAATCTTGAAATCTGCTCCTTGTGTCAATCCAGAACAACTGTTACACTGATCCTTGCTTTTATTTTATTATATATATATATATATATATATATAATATATATATATATATATATATTATTGCACCACCTCCGAAAAACAGCGCGATGTAGGAGAGAGATGCTTGTACTTCATTTAACGTTCTCTCTCGTTCAATTCTCTGATCGAAGCCCCTAATTTTTTCTTAAAAGATTCAAATTTTCATTTGTATTATAAGCAGATACATTCGTTTCTGTATGTAGGCCTCGTATATGTATATACAGTATGCATATTGCGTTCCAGGACTGTACAACTCAGAAAAGCGACCGCACAGAGGAATTTGACCTACTGTTATAATATAATATTTTAAGAACTGGTATATATATATATATATATATATATATATATATATATATATATATATATATATATATATATATATATATATATATATATGACAGAGATACATATAGTCAAATATAGTACAGTGATAAACGCCTGATAAGAGAACGTAAAATCAGAACAGCTGTTGACAAAACATGTTCACTGTGTAACTGTATGTAAATTTCTCTTATATTCTTTACTATTCTTTGAACTATATAAGATAATAAAAATAAAAAAATTATACATATTCATTCTGCATATTAGAATCGAATGGAACAAAAATGTTTTGGTGCTTTATGCTATTAATATTGCTAAAGATAACGGTTGCAATATGGTTTCCTTTAACGAGATTTGAAGATCATAAAATCTACTAAGGAACCATCATTACTTGTACACACACGCACACACACACACACACTATATATATATATATATATTATATATATATATATATATATATTATATATATATAGAAACGACGTAAGTATAGAGGAGTGTTCTGCACACGAGGAAGAGAAATAACGAACATATGTATAATGTATGTATTTGTTGGTCACTATATTTCATTCATAATTTTTACGAATGAAGAACTTCCATTCATAAAATATGGTGTGGTGAATGAATGTGTGAATGAAAAGTTTTTATTGAAAAATTATGCGCCTCTCTTCTTTACCGCCCTGAATTTTTCATTTCCATTTAGCATTCATAACATACACTCCCCCCCCCACACATATCCACACATACAATATATATCTATATATATATGTGTGTGTGTGTGTGTATGAGTATGTGTGTATGTATGCGCGCATGTTCGTGTGTAGAATACATATATAGTAGCTAATACGCGTTTTTGAACTTTAATTATACATGCATAGTTCATTATATTGCCGGTTATACATTTAAATGAGTTCGTATGCGCGTATTACCGTACACACGATTTACGGACAGTATGTGTATATATCGTGTGTGTGTGTAACTTCTTTAACGTGTACAGATGGGCACTGTTTCAGTGAATGTCTTTTTACATATATAAAAGTGTGATGAAATTTTCTTACAAGCACAGGTGTTACTTCGCTTGAAAACATATGGTCGAATAATATATATATATATATATATATATATATATATATATATATATCTTTACTTCATTCATGAGCGTTTTATGAAGACAATAATTCATATTCAACTCAGTAAAGTTTCTTGAAAGGACGAACAAAAAATATACTATCTGAATTGAATGAAACATTAAAGTAATTCAGTTTACCGTTTGATTAATTTGATTTAATATATATATATATATATATATATATATTATTTTTTTTGGAGTTATGACTAAATATTACGTCTGTTTTGTTGCTCTGAACTATTGATTTTGACCGTATCATTATAGCCACAAGGAAAAAGAAACTGTTATATATATATATATGTGTATATATATACTTTCGATCTCACATGAACTCCTCATCATTATATATATATATATATATATATATATATATATATATATATATATATATATATATATATATATATATATATATATGGAAAGTATACGTGTGAGGTCTTTCGCGTAAAAGTAAATTATGATTAGAATTGAAAGTGAAAAAATACTGCATTTATAAATAATTTATAAATTTTGTAAATAATTTATTAGTATTAAATAATTTTGCTTCAAAACAAAAAGGAAAAGGTTGAAAATTTATGTGATTTTCATCAAGAGACGTTACACCTCGATGGTGTAGTGGTTAGCATCATCATCACTACGAATCCATCGCCCTGGTTCGATTTCTGTCGTGGGCAGACGGCGCCAGCTCACCCAGCTGTTCATTTTTCCTTTGGTTGGTAAATAAATGGGTGCCATATAAATACCCCATATGAGGCGGGATGCTGCAGAAGGATCGAATATAGGTCGATCCTGAACATTTGTTGAAAACCCAAGAACAACAGGGTGTCCACGAAAAAATCGTACAAATTCCACTTGAAATAAGCTAAATTTGTACAATTATTTTGTGAACAACGTGTGTATATATATATATATATATATATATATATATATATATATATATATATATATATATATATATATATGCTAAAAGTGGGAAATCAAAATTTGGGAAAAGAGTTTTTGGTTTGAGAAATGGTATAACGAAGGATGTCTCACTTTCAAATCGATCATACTTGAACGAAGACTTGTATGAGAAAGACCGAGATTAGGAAAAGATCTGGTGTCCATTGCTTACAAGTTACAAAAATGAATCTGGAATTTGTAATAACTAGTAACTAATTATTAATTTTTAAATGCAACGCTAATAAAATCTGAAGGCGAATTTACGGAAGCTTTATTCTAAATGCTAAAATATATTCATACGAAAATCTCTACAGATTCACTTAAAATGGTATCATTCAACACAATGTCATTTCCATTTCATTCTTCATCCAAAAATGGAAAATCCGCAAGTGAGGATCTCGAAGGAGGAAATTTTGGAATCGATCTAGCTAGTCCCATTTCATCCATGTCTTTTCTCAACCACGGTTC
The DNA here is from genome assembly GCA_023014485.1 of Bathynomus jamesi. Lineage (NCBI taxonomy): Eukaryota > Metazoa > Arthropoda > Malacostraca > Isopoda > Cirolanidae > Bathynomus > Bathynomus jamesi. The sequence goes on from JAJOZX010002374.1 coordinate 186,831, forward strand.
TCCTACTTTGGTGCGGGTTGAGGTAGGCTAATGTTAAGCTAGGTTAGTTTAAGCTAATTTTATGCTAGACTAGGTTAGGAAATATTAGCCATTCTCATTGTACGCTTTTATCGCGAATGTGATGACATTCTATCTCAAATTAAGAAACTCTTTTCTCAAATCTGAATCTCTCACTTTATGCATTCTCCCTCGAGGACCGCGGATGGGAATGACATTGAGTGGGAAGTAATACGTTTGGAGTTTAAAAGTTATAACAGCTCACGAATGAAACGATTACGTACACGTACTAAATAATCGTACATACAGCATGAATAATTTACAACCGTGATTCATTTTTTATTGTTTATTAAACCTTTAATATCAGTGGTGTAGTGCTAAATAAAGAAGTGAGGGAACGCATTTTGAAAGTGTTACTCAGATGCGGGGGGGGACAATGGCGAGCGCGGCCCCATACAGCTGGGGGTCCGGGGGCACTGTAAGCCCCCGAAATCTTTTGAAATCTGACCAATTTCAGGGATATTTTGAGGTCATATGCACTGGATATTAGGATATATTCCAAGGTTGAAGATGCAGTATTTCCAGTGTCATTAGATATACGACATCAGTACGATCACTAAAAATAGCTAACAACTGGAATGATTAACTAAAAAAAAGTTAACAACTGGTACGCCGTGGTGACTGTTTCACCAGATCTTTATAGGCTAGCATTGCCTCAGTCGAAGCTAAAAGAAATGAAACAGTTAATGATTCTTTCTCATATTTCTTCTAGGGGTGGGAATTAAAATTTCATGACGTTAGAGATTTGTAAGTTCGGATTTATTTGAAATAGTGAGGGAACGCCGTTCCGTCTACCCAAAAAAGTAAGGGAACGCCGTTCCCACGCGTTCCCACAGCACTACACCACTGTTTAATATAGTTTATGACATTAGTTAGAGTGAACGGAATGGTCTGAGAGTGCGTGAGGTTTGTAGGAGGGGGTTCCTTTAACAGTGGGGGAAGGAATTAAGGCTGGTTGGCAGAGATGGAAACGCCTTATAAATTTTACCTTTCTACCGACTTTAGGTCGTCTCTTAAGCTTCTTCACGGGCATATATTATTTCTAGAATTGCATCATTCCTCAAATTCCCGTTTTAGATGACGTTGTTGCTTTGATGTTAATCGGGGAAAGCGGTTGGGCAAATGCGTGTAAATATTTATATATTAATTTCTCTTTGGAATCTCAGCATGCTCGTAAACAATCCATTTTAATTAACTTTTTTACAGGAATCATATTAACATTTTTCTTACAGCCTTTGCTTAAGAACTTTATATTTCCTAAAATTATGTTACTGATATTAACTCCATTAACTATAAAAGAAAACTACATCTAAATATTGATTGCTTTGAGTTAACCAAATATAGTCCTCCGTTCTACCAAATGAGCTATCAAAGGAACAATATAGATCGTCTATAGCCATTCCTCATTTTTTTCCAAATTGAATTCAACTTATTTGCGCTTTGAAGATAATCTCTCTCTCTCTCTCTCTCTCTCTCTCTCTCTCTCTCTCTCTCTCTCTATATATATATATATATACATATATATACCGGGTGTCCGAGAATTATCTGTACAATTTTTGGCTGTTATTAAAAGTCAACCATGAAGTGTAGAAATTCAAGTGTTGTCCCATTTTACAGAGAAACTCATTAAGTTTTTTATGATAACAAGTTTTGACAAGTTTTTTCTTTTTTGTACGCGGGTGACAAACATTGATGATTTAAAAGCAAGAATCACAGCTGCTATTGAGCGAATTGATGTGGATATGCTGCAGCGTACATGGCAACATTTGGATTTATCGATTGGATGTTTTGCGAATCACTGATGGTGCACATATCGAATGTTTGTAACAACGTTACTTTAATAAAAGAAACTTTTGAAAATACAGATTCTAAATAATCTTGTTTAAGAATTTTACGTGTGTTATCAAGAATTTTATTAAAAGATGAAATTGTACAGATAATGTTCGGACACACTGGAATTTCTAAAAAACTTGTCAAAACTTGGTATCAGAAAAAACTTAATGAGATTCTCTGTAAAATGGGACAACACTGGAATTTCTACACTTCATGGTTGACTTTTAATAACAGCCAAAATTGTACAGATAATTCTCGGACACCCTATATATATATATATATATAATATATATATATATATTATATATATATATATATATATATATATACACACCACACACGTGAAGTAGATTTGAGCGATGGTTTAGGACCGACCTGCAGTCAACCCCTCTTTAACATCTCGCCTCATTTGGGGGATTTGATATAAAGGATAGTTACCTTCCACTCTCGTCATCCTGCCCTTGTAGTCAGCTACGCATGACTGGTCAGGAACTTTGCATAAGAACCTGTCCAGTTGGTTCTTAAAAGTATTCAGGTTGGTGTGCTGGAGGTTCTGTCTCATGCAGCACGTTAAAAAGAGTTTTGGGTATTGTATTCTGAGAATATTTTCCATCTTCGTTTTCATGGGGCCCGTGTTCCACCGCAGCTAGGACAGTACACAATCTACCTCTTCTCTCATTCAAATGTGTTTCTATTTCATTTCTAAAGTTTGGGATACATCCCTCGGTATTTTCCTTAAGTATATTATTGTGTATTGCTCACGTCTTCTTTCCATAGAGCGCAGTTTCAGGGACTTCAGTCATGACTTTTTTTCTATGTAGGAAGAAGAGAACCGAAATCAAGGTCCAGGGTTTTCGATATGCCTGGACACTCTGCGTTTGAAAGATTGGAGTTTATAAACAGGGGGAAAGATGGATTGAAGAAGGTTGTTCCGGAGTTGTCCGGTTGAGTAAATGAAAGACAGAATACCGATTAACTCTTGCGTTAGAGAGTTGGACAGTAAAGGGATGAGATTGTGTTGAAAGTTTGGTACTACAAGCTCTCTTTAATGGAGGAGGCATGCAGTTAGAGCATTCAGATCGTTATAATAGACGAAAAACCTTTGATTCCACTCTGTCAAGTAGAGCTGTGTGGGTTGGGCCACCCGACACATAAGAAGCGTAGGCCATACAGAGGCGGACAAGACTTATATACAGACACAGTAACTGAGTGGGGGTGAAGAAACTGCGCAGGCGGTACAGCACACCTAACCTCTTAGAAGCTGTTTTAGAAAGAGAGTAGGCCTATATGTGATCTTTCCGGGAAAGAGCACTAGAAAAGGAAACACCAAAAATGTTAAGAGAAAAGGTTGAGTTGCGTGTTGTTGAAGGTAAGGGGATAGTCGTGTGGAAGATTGTGACGAGTAAACAGATGAAGGAACTGGGAGTTTTGAGACATTGAAAGCCACAATGTTTTCTTTGCCTCAATCAGAAACAGTAGAAAGGTCAGAGGTCAGGTGCGCCATAGCCGTATCACGCGAAGCATGGAGTAACTGTTATTAGGGACGCTTTGTGAAGTGGATGGAAACGTGAAGGGTGGAATCATCGGCATAGGAGTGGATAGGACCGGAAGAGCGACTTAATAAATCATTGATAAATAAAAAGAAGAGAGTGGGTGACAGGACAGAGCCCTGAGGAACACCACTATTAATAGCTTCAGGAGAAGAACAGTGGCCATCTACAGATCGGCCAGAAAAAAAAATTAGGGATGAAGGCACAGATAGGAGGATAGAAATAGTTGGAGGGCCGTTTGGAAATTAAGGATTTGTGCCAGATTCTCTCAAAACTTTTGTCCAGGGTAATAGCAAAGATTTCACCGAAATCTGGAAAGGAGGATAACCAAGAGTCAGAGAGATGCAGGAAGATTGACAGTAGAGCGTCTCTTGCAGAACCCATACTGATGATCTGAAAGAAAATTGTGATTACAGAGGTGTTTAAGACTCTTCATATTAAAGATAAACTAAAAGCCTTTAGGAACGCACGAAATCAAGCAATTGGACGATAGTTGGAGGGTTGAGAGCGGTCACCCTTCTTTTAGAACAGGCTGAGTGAGAGCGAACTTCAAGCAGGAAGGAAAAGTACGAGATGAAAGGCAAAGACCAAAGAGTTTGCCTTGGAAGTGTCAACACAGAAGCACAGTTCTTGAAAGCAACAGGAGGGACCCCATCAGAACCTTACGCCTTTCTAGAGTTGAGCTCAGATAGGGCAGAAAAAAAACATCTTTAGAAGAGATTCTAATTTCAGACATAATTAAGTTCGAGTGGGGAGGAAATAGAAGAACATTAACGGAATCGTCCAGGGTTGAGTTGGAGGCGAAAGTTTGAGCGAAGAGTTCAGCTTTATCAGGAGAAGAGACGGTAACTGAGCAGTCAGAATGGAAAAGAGGAGAGAACGAAGTAAAGTTGTCGAAGATGTTTTTGGCAAGTTGCCAAAATGAAAAGAATGAGAATTGTATAAAGTTTTCACATTTTTGCCTGAATTTTTGGTGAGTAGAAAAATAAATTTTGCATGATTCCATGCAGAAATATGAGCAGAGTGAGAATCAGGAGTTGAATGGCGACGGTACCTCCTGAAAGGTAATATTAGAACAAGCAAAGGTAAACCAAGGTTTTCTTGCATTAGTAGTACGAATAGAATACGAAATGTACACCTCCATGTCCGAAAGACCACCTCCGTGATGCGCTCAGCACACTCGGAGGGGCCCCGACCACGGAAGCAATAATCATCTGATGGGAAAACAAAGTAGTACTGCATAAAGACCCCCAATCGGCGCCGCCGAAATGTCAAAGACGTCTTCCCTTGGGAGGATCCAAAGGACGAACTGGAGCGATAGGACAGGAAACCGACATAAAATTGTGGTCGGAGGAGCCCAACGGAGAAAAAGTTTAACCGAGTAAGAAAAAGGATGAATTGTTCGGCCCAACATTCTTCTGGATTTATTTCTCTCTCTAAGGCGATCGGGGATACGAGTAGAGTGCTGTACAATATGCTCTATGTTATTCAGGATGGAAAGGTTGTAAGCTGTTTCACCAGGGGTGTCAGTGAAATGGGAGGGGAGCCAAAGGTGATAGTGAACATTGAAATCGCCTGAAATGGACACTTCAGCGAAAGAAGAGTGAGATAGAATGTGTTCCACTTTGGAAATGAGGCAGTCATATAGTTCTGGATAGTCGGTAGTCTTCATCTTTCGTTTCCTCTATCTTAGACGTAAAAGTCCTTTGTATGGCTTCTGTGTTTGCAATGTCTCGTTTCCTGTACGGACTTATGAGTACTGAGCAATATTCAATTATTGGTAGGACTTAAACTCTTCCATAATTTTAGCATAATTTTTTTTTTTCCTGTCATAATTTTCATATTATAGTGTTCTCTGAATTCTGAATCCGATGACATTATAACGCCAAGATCCCTGACTTGTGTGTTTGGTGTTATTTGTTTCTACTGTAGTGTTGTGCACACTACCCTGTAGCTCCTTGCTGCTACCACATGTCTTACGAGTTGAAATTTTTCTTTATTAAACTTTATATTGTTATCTTCCATCTTCTTGAATAACGTTTCAATGTCATTATACAGGTTTTCTATGTCATCTTCATATATATATATATATATATATATATATATATATATATATATATGCAGGTTTTTTTTGTTTTAAGTTCGTTTTTTAACACGCTTTCTCCTGCAGTAAAACATAAATCGGGTTTTTTGAGGAATGTTGGTCAAAAGTAATTTTATTTAAAATATAAACTTGAAAGTGATGAGATAATGTAAAAAAATAAAATCTTTTGACATATCTCTCGATCATATTAACACTTGCTGTTGAAGATACAGGGTGTCCAAGAAATAATGGTGCAAAAATAATTGGTAATTTTTCTTATTGGTCACTATGTATTCAATATAGACAGTTGTTTACATTTCCAAACTGTCCATGTTAAAAACATTCGCAAAATAACCATCATTTATCGCTACAATGCGTATTCGACGTTCGACGTTCGAACTTCATTAGAACATAAGCAAGATACTCTTGTGCAATGGATCGAGCGACTTGTTTCTTTGATTGAGTTCCGCCAGACGACTAGATTTGTCACAGCACACGAGTGTTTTAACCTAGTCCCATAGATTAAGTTAAAGAGGTTAAGTAAGGTGAATGAGGTGACCATGCTGTCGGTCCACCACGGCCTGTCCAGCGCCGAGGAAAGGTTTCGTCAAGAAAGTTGCGAACAGCAACGGCAGAATGTAAAGTCGCCCCATCTTGTTGAAAGATTACGCTTCTCGTGTCAACTCCAATAGCCCTTAGTTGGGGAGGAAAAAATGTACGTAACATGTTAAGTACGGTTTTCGCCAGTCACGATACGATCGTCAAAGGAAAATTATCTTATGCTGCTAAAACAAATTGGTCCTTTGCTGATAGTTAAATGTTAAGTTGTATATTGTGCGCATGTACAGTGCAATGTACACTTAATTTCACTACAGACGCTTATTAATTGCATATCAGTATACAGTATAAGTACTTTAATGTAGCCAATGAAAGCATCCTTGAGATTTTGAATATGGCACACTTTCCTGCCCCTGATTACCACTAATTATTAAAAAGAAAAGTTGAAAATACTATATTAGATATCCTCACGGGTGGGCGGTGTTTCTCAGCCTGGTGTTCGCGGGAGGTACTCAGCTAGACCCTCTCACACGTAATCATTTCACTTTGTGGGATTCATTTGAGTTTGTTGATTGTGTCACCAAATTGAAGTTTAAGGATTGTTTCATGGCTTCTTTTGATGTTCAGTCTTTGTTTACCAATGTACCTGTTTTAGAAACTTGTGGTATTATTATAAATTCTTTGTTTGGTTCTACTAATGAAATTTTGGGATTAAGCAGACAATTGTTTTCAAAACTTTTAAAGTTATCAGTCCAGGATACCATATTCTGTTTTAATAAGGAACTTTTCCACTAGCACGAGGGAATAGCAATGGGTTCGCCTTGGTCCGTCCTTTGCTAACAGTTTTCTTTGTTTTCACGAGGAAAAGTGGCCGAGGGATTGTCCCCTTGATTTTAAACCTATTTTATTTAAACGTTATGTAGATGATTGTTTTGTCATTTTTAAGCATAAAGATCATGCCCCTTTATTTTTAAATTACATTAATACTAAGCATCCTAATATTAAATTCTCGATGGAAGTAGAACAATACAACGAAATTTAGTTTCTTGATGTTACCATAAATAAACATAGTACAGGCTTCTCAACACAAGTATATAGAAAACCAACTACTACCCAACTCGGTACTCATTTTTTCAGCAATATTCCACTTAGTTTTAAGCTGGTTAGTATTAAGAGTCGTATTTTTAGAGCCTATCACCTTTGTTCAAGTTGGTCTTTATTTGACTTTGAAATTCAGTATCTTAAGAGAGATTTTAACTATAATTTTTATTGTACGTTGACTACTGAGACTTTAATTTCTAAATTTTTAAATAACCTATATTCGCCCAAAATAATTCAGTCCACGGTTCCGAAACAGAAGGTTTATCTTAAGCTTCCTTTTTTAGACCAACTAACTTTTCAACTTAATAAAGATCCACTCTATTTTGGACAGACACTTCCCTCATTGCGACTTTATAATTATTAATTCTAATTCTAATTCTCTGCAATCCTTTTTTCGCCATAAAGATCACCTCCCCGTGCTTTTGAGATCGTTTGTTATTTATTTATATACATGTGCGACCTGCCAAAGTCGTTATGTGGGGCAGACTGCCCTACAGTTAAAACTTAGGATTTCGAAGCACTTGGGTTTTTCTTCTCGAACTTCTCGCCCTCTTTCCACTCCTGAATCCTCCGCTATTCGGCATCATTCAGAGACCCATGACCACCCGTGCCCCCAGGACTCCTTTGCGATTTTGTCGTCTGCTTCTAATTCGCTTGATCTTAAAATTTTAGAATCTCTTTTTATCAAGAAATTAAATCCAGAATTAAACGACAGCCTTTCCTCGATAAAATTACATACTTCCTAACAAACCAACACCTTTTTAACGCAACTTACGCACTAACTTAAGTTTTTTCTTCTTTCCTTTCTCTCCACTTGTCATTTGTAACTTTTACCATCCAGGTCAGTCTTTTTTTTAATTTTTTTCAAATTTTAAAATTTTTAAACTTTTTAATTTTTTTTAGTTTGAAATTTCGTTTTCTTGTTTTATTTTTACTTTCTTTTATTTTGTCAAATGAGGGGTCGCGCGTCTTAAGGTACCTAGGCGCCACCACAGGCGAAAACGTGTTTTTGATGGATATCACTATTTTCACCCTTCCTCTATCTCGTGGTTTGGGTTATAATGACTTACGACACTAGAAGTATGGTTGAAAACCTTATGAAGCGAACTACTTTTTTCACCTCATTCTGTGCCAGAAATCGCACCCAAAGTTCGGCATAATAAGAAAATAAAATTTAAAAAAAAAATATATATATAAAATATAAAATATGAAAATCTATTCCAAAAACTCATCAACATCTTCAGTAGCATACTTAGAACTCTAATTTAGCCAAAAATGAACGTTCGAGTTCAATTAATAACAGAAATACTATTGCGAGAATATTGCTGAACTTTGGAGGCGATTTGTGGCGAATTTTAATTTTGGCGCTTAGGTACCTTAAGACGCGGGACCCCTCAAATAATCTACAGGGTGTCCCACAAGTCCGGCATCATAGGAAAAATAATAAAAAAAGGCAAAACAAAAGCTTTTATTTACAGAACGTGCTCAATATGTCCACCATTGTTTTCAGTACACAAATTCAGACGTGATACCCAGTCAGCAAGCACACGGTGAATGATGTCAGTAGTAAAGGTGTTACATGCCCCAATAATGCGCTGCCGCAAATGTTCAACACTCCTAATTTTCTCTGCGTATACCGGCGCTTTCAAGTGGCCCCAGAGATAAAAATCTAGTGGCGTGAGATCCGGGCTTCTAGCTGGCCATTCCACAGGCCCTCGACGTCCTATCCAATGACCAGGGAATTGTTGGTACAGTATTCCCTTACTTGGGCGCTGTAATGTGCAGGAGCGCCGTCTTGCTGGAGCCATGTTGGGAAATTTCCTTCTTCGTTCAAGACACTGGGAAATGCTTCTTCCTTGAGCATACGTAGGTAGGTGCCTCCAGTGACATGTTCATCGAAAAAGAGGGGGCCTATGATGCGATCCTTCTAAATGCCACACCATACCATCACCCAAGATGCACCTTGTTCCTTTGAAGAGGTATACCAGTGAGGGTTGTTTTGAGACCAGTAGCGGGTGTTCTGTCGATTTACCTCACCATTTCCATAAAAACAGCCTCGTCACTGAACAGAATGGTGGACGGGAAATTGGCATCCTGAGCATATTGTTCCGTAGCCCATTCACAAAATTCCATCCGCCGGTCGGGATCATCTTCGCTTAATTTCTGTAGGATCTGAAGTTTATATGGATGCCATTTGTGAACCTGAAGAATGCGATGGATGCTACTTTTCGACACTCCTGTCTCGGCGGACAATCGCCGAAGAGACTTATTGGGACTTCTGTTAAAATGAGCCAGGATAGCAGTCGCTGTATCATCGTCAGTGGACCTCCTTGAAGGTCCACTGCGTGGTTTATCTTCTATGGATCCTGTTTCCTTAAACTTTGCAACAAGTCTGTTAACACAACTCTGTGTTATTGGCTCGCGGTCTGGATGCAGTAGAATTATCTGGATTCGTTCTTCCTTGCTCACAGACATTATGGCCTGTAGAAAGAGAAAAATATGAATTTCTCCTATGATGCCGGACTTATGGGACACCCTGTAGATAGTTTTTTCTCGTTTTTTTTAAAAACTTTTTGTATTAGATTTTATTATTGTACAGTATATTTATGACATTTGTATTTACTTTAGTTATATGATTGTTTTTTAGATGCTTCTATTTAGTCACTGAAGATGGCCCCTGAGTGGACCGAAACGTTTGGCCAATAAATGTTGAGAGTCGTATCTCTTGTTTTCATATTCCTATTGAGGATAAGGTTCCCGAAGAACACTTCTATCGTAACTATAATATATATATATATATATATATATATATATTATATAATATGGTGATCCGTTTGAGTATGGATAAAATAAAACGCTGTGAGAATCTACCGAGAAGTGATACAGCGCTCATCTGTTGCACGTGTGGTCATAAAATGTGGGAGTTTGTAATAGGCTATGCCATCCGCTGCCAGATGTACGAGCGTCATCTGCTGTCAGACTTATGAAACATATGCCAATTTCGAAGATGGCGGCGAATGCACAACAACGTGCGCGAAGTGTGTCATTTGGTTTGCTAAGTTTGAGAGTGTGACAGCGGTACAGCGTGAGTTTCGCCGTGTGTATGGTGCTCGTAAAGCTCCTAAATACGACTCCATAGTGTAGTGGTACCCAGGGCCGCCGAGAGGGCGGGGAAGCCGGGATAAATCCCAGGGCCCGGAAAGAGGGGGAATAAAATAAAAAATTAATAAAGCAATTGAAAATAACAGAGAGGAAATATAATTAATGACACACATTTTATAGAGATTATCATAGTCAAACTGAAACAAATAAAATATTATCTGCTGTCCACCAATGTCCAAGACCGACTGACAGATCTCGGAACCATTGTAATTGAAAGCCAGTTAGCCCGTACTTTAAATTTCATCAGAATCATTTACCACTTTGCTAGAGAGAAAGCAAAGAAAGTACACTTCTAATTATGAAAATCTTGCAGTAAACAATTGTCTTGCCTGCATGGTCTGGTACTGCATTTGTAAATTGTATGGTGATAGAATTAATATAATTGATTCGAAAAATAAAATGGTCATTTTCCTCTGAGTTGTTTATTCATACTGTATGTTTTGAATAGTGACTTGGACATATAATCAGTTTTTGCTTATGTACACAAAAAAATTCATAATAAAATACTGAATATACCCATATACCAATCCTTTCCCAGGACCCGGGGCAGCTCTGGGCGACCCTGGTGGTACCACACATTTGAAGAAACGGGGTCTATCACTAAACCACGTGCAGGTGGTCGTAAGTATTAGCCTCTCGTTATGACCTCTGTCGTGTCCGGAAGGGGTGGGGGGTCATATTGAAGACTAATTAGGTTTGTCACAATCTACCATCTTTGTGGGCATTGTTTGCCAAATACTAAATTATACAATGTTACTGTTTCCATTTCACATCAATTTTATTTTATCCATACCCAAACGGATCAGCCTGTGTGTATATATAACGGGGCTCCAATAAACCTTAGCCCTCCCCCGCCCATGGCCTAAACCATTAGAGGTACAGTAATAAAACATACCTTACAAAAGAAAATTTAATCCTGCATTTAATGAGAAACAATCAAAACTTGGTGTTCCCGCCCTTGGCTTCCAAGACAGCCTGAATTCGCTTTGGGTAGCTTGCCAAAAGTGACGTGAACAGTGGTGTAGTGCTAAATAAAGAAGTGAGGGAACGCATTTTGAAAGTGTTACTCAGATGCGGGGGGGGGACAATGGCGAGCGCGGCGAGCCCATACAGCTGGGGGTCCGGGGGCACTGTAAGCCCCCGGGAAATCTTTGAAATCTGACCAATTTCAGGGATATTTTGAGGTCATATGCACTGGATATTAGGATATATTCCAAGGTTGAAGATGCAGTATTTCCAGTGTCATTAGATATATGACATTCAGTACGATCAATAAAAATAGCTAACAACTGGAATGATTAACTAAAAAAAAGTTAACAACTGGTACGCCGTGGTGACTGTTTCACCAGATCTTTATAGGCTAGCATTGCCTCAGTCGAAGCTAAAAGAAATGAAACAGTTAATGATTCTCTCTCATATTTCTTCTAGGGTGGGAATTAAAATTTCATGACGTTAGAGATTTGTAAGTTCGGATTTATTTGAAATAGTGAGGGAACGCCGTTCCGTCTACCAAAAAAAGTAAGGGAACGCCGTTCCCACGCGTTCCCACAGCACTACACCACTGGACGTGAATAGATCTTGATCGTTACGCAAATTTGTTAAAACAGTTTCAATGTGTTGCGTCATTGTATCCTTCGAAATCGATTTGCTGCAGGTTCTTGAAACAAAAGACATTCAACCTTGTCCTTTATAACTGATCCAATGTGTTCACAGACGTTCAGGTCAGGAGAATTTCCTGGCCATTCTTCATTTCCAAAGAAATCGATCTCATGGTTCCGCAACAACTGTTGAGTGGCTAATGCCTTAAAGCAGGGGGCCTTATCGTGCAGAAGTGTGACCTGATCGACATCCATAACATTGTTTGGGTTTCTTAAAAAAGGAATGACATGTTGGGATAGAATAATATCACGAAAATACTGTCCATCCCAACTCTGACCATTTGGCTTCAGCACCCACATGAGCTTCTTTGCAGTGAACAAAACAAACACACCAACACAGTCTGGATTTTTTAATAATTCGCGATAATGCTCATTGTCATCGATTTCATCTGGTGTTGTAGTCCACACTCGATCATTTTGGTAGTTAGGCCGACGTGTTGTGTAAACAAAAAATTCATCGGAGACAGCTAAATGCATGAAATCATCCACATCCCAATTTTCAAGATAATGGGCAAACCACATTCTGTCATCGATGTTAAGTTGAGTTTTTCTTGGCTTTGTAAGTTCATGCCAAGGCTTTAAACCTTGCCTATGACGGTACAGTCGAATGATCTCACCACTAACGATCTTTCCTCTCAACACTTCTCTCTAGAAAGTTTAGCACAGCTGTTTTTCCGCTTACGCGTACCGCTTTCAATGATGTCCTTTGTTTCCTGAGAGAGTAGCAAATTTGGGCTCCAGCATCACGAGCTTCCCGAAATGTTATTGCTCGTATGCGATCTATCACACGTTGCCTCTCCGAATCACCAATTAATTGAGAAGCCATTATACTTATTATCACTTTATCAGCTAGAGTAATTTTAATACCTGCAATACATAAAGAATTTTATATATTTTTCTAATCACTAAAAACTATTTCGATATAAGTAAACATGTAAGCTGCAAATGGGGTGGGCTAAGGTTTTTTGGAACCTCTTATATATATATATATATATATATACACGCCGGTTTAAATTCAGTTCGTTTGTAGATTTTGATGTCATTAGTGAAAACAAGAAAAAACGTAAGACCTGAAGGTGAGTCTTGTGGAATACCGCTATGGGCATAAAATCCTTCATTTTTACAGGTTGACTGCTTTGGAAGGATCTACTGTTGGAGAGATAATAATATTTGACCTTTTCCTGCATAGAAGACTCTTTGCAATAACTTTAAAGCGTCTTTTCAGTAATTGAATAAAGTTTCCTGAACTTGATAATATATTTCACTCTAAAAAAGACTCAATGATGGCATGATGTTATTAGAAAGTTTATATATATATATATATATATATAGTCATTCTATCTCTAGTTTTTTATATTGTTATTCCACTTTGTAGCAATTTTTTGCAATTATTATTATTATTATTATTATTATTATTATTATTATTATAGTATATATGAAAGTTTATGGGGATATAGAGAACGGTAGATCTCATTGTTGGAAAGAAAAGTAACGGTAACGTTTATGTTTTAAAAAAAATAAAAAAAATTAGTATAGCAGAAAAAGCGATAGTAGGAGTGTGCACTATCCATACTATAATATACTTGTATGTAACAATTTTACGACTGTTTAAAATTAATCTAATGTTCTGTCATTAATAATAAATGTAAAATGAGAAAGTAGAAAGAAGCGATTTATTAAAATTAAAGGAGCTGTGGTTAATGAGTTATAATGTATACGAGGTTTTATACGAATGCAAGTAGACGCGAGTATTATTTATACAATTTAAAAGAATATTCTGAAGCACAATTTAGCGATTTATTTTTCATTTTTAGCAATTCCGCGCTAAACGATTGATCATTAAAACATTTTGGGAACTCTTCCTCCTGGCTGATTTTGTTTTACGCGTTTCATCGAAATAAAGCCATTCGTTACTGCCTATTTCCTTTCGATTCATCGCGCTAAAGCGTCGCTCGAAATAATCGAAAAGCTGAAAATGAAAACTGTTGGTGAATGTGTTGCTAACGCCTGTTACCATGGTAACCAGCTATATATCCTAGTAAATATGAACGAGTGTATCAATGTATGAGGATGGTTATCATTACCACGAGCTGAAATGTTCTTGGTTTAAATTTAAAAAAAAAGGAGATTGATAGGAAGATGGTATATAAGGAGTTTTATTTTTTAATTTTTAATTTTAGAAGACCTAGTTTATTATAATTTTGGAAAAACTAAGAACGTACACTGTCGACCATATATATATATATATATACACACAAATTCAGAATGGTTCTTTGAGACAATTATATGTTAAACACAGACCGTGTGTTCCCAAAAGAGTTCCTTGTTCCATGCACGGTCTGTGTTTAACATATATATATATATATATATATATATATATCCCCGCAAGGGGGTTCTAAGCTCGTGCGCTTGAGTGCTCTTTGTGCTCGTTTGTACGTGCTTGTTCTAGGAGGTTTCACGTGCGCCCTCCCGGCCCTAGCACCCAAGGATGATGGGGCTCGACCTTGCAGTCCTTGTCATCCTTGGTCTTTTTCCACTTCGACTGTCCCCTCCACCCTTTCTTTTTCCTCTCACTTTTTCTTTGTTTTTCCGCCGAGATATGCCCTTTTAAATAGAGGCGAATCGGTTCTTCCCGAACTTAAAAATATATATATATATATATATATATATGAGAATGAACTCAGATTCGTTCTCTGAGGTTTTTTATGATGATTAGGGCGGTCAAAAGTCAATAAAGTCAAATTGTTTCCTGTGGGGCACTTTTCGCTGAAACGACTGAAAATGCAATAAAAACACCTGTAGGGGGTATATTACCAAAGTTAATAGGTCAACCAAAAGTCAACTTTTACCTGTTAGGTCAAAAAATAGCAATGAGGTAAATAAAGTCAATTTTTTGGAATAAATAATTAAAATAACTAAAAATTGGCATCTTTTTGGTTAACTGGCAACTTCGCTGCTCGTATTTGTCTTATTCAGTTATGTCCGTTCTGGTTTTGGATGTGGTTGTGTTGTATGTATTGTGGTTACTGGTTACCGTTTTTGATTTGTGATTTTTTCTGATTTGTGATTTCAGTGATTTCGATTTCTTTTGATTTCAGATATTTAAAATGCCAAAAGTTGCAGTTAGTTCTATTGCTAAAGTGCGCGCTATAATTGCAAAATATCCTAATGAATTCATTTGTTCAGGAAAAAATGAGCTATACTGTCAGATTTGTTGTGTGTGGTCAAGCATGACAAATCCTTTTTTGTGGATAAACATCGCTCTACCCAAAAGCACCAGCGTGGTATAGACCAAAATGTGGGAATGAAAAGACGCAAACCCTTTTAAAGTACAAGTCTTCAGATTTTTCGGAAAAACTTGTGACTACATTTCTGTCAGCCAACATACCTCTTCATAAGTTGAGCAACCCTCATGTGAAACAATTGTTCAGTCAAACAATACATTGAAACAAGACTCAAGACAAATGGTATTTGTGAAATAATTAACCTCAGTAGACCTGAAATCTCACCAACAGTTTATGGTCAGCTTTTGCAATGTCAACCAACAACTGCCGCTGTAGAGAGATCTTTCTCCATGCTTAATAAATTATTAAGTAAGGATCGCAATTTTTTGCCAGAAAATGTCGGCAAATACTTCATAATTTACCACAATCGGTCAACTGATGTAGAAGAGCAAGAATAAGTAATTAAAGTATCGTTTTTATTATTGAAAGTAAAGGCAACTTTATAAGTCAATTTTTTCAATTCGTAAGGTCAACTTTCTTAATTTTTTCGGTCAACTTTTGACTGCCCTAATTGATGATATACACAGACGTAGCTGGTGAGGGAAGCTATATTTTTGGGACCTCTTTGCGAGTGACCCATTGCCCACGTCGGGCTAACATCATGAAAGAGAAAAAAATTATAGTGTTTGTCATTTACCATTACTTATTCGGACTATAGTGGACTTAATTTTCCCAGAAGAGTTCCTTTGAAAATTCTTTCACGCAAGTAACACGTGACTAATATTTATGATGAAAATAACCACGAAGGAAAATGAAAACACAAAATAGTGTTCAAGCGCTTCCGTCTAATGGCCTCCTCAGGAACACTGAAATTAGTAACAAGAGTGAAACTATATATAGATCACAAAAAAAAAAAAAAAAAAATATAATTGGTACAGAGAATATTTAAGGAGGAGCATACAATTCACGTGGAATAGCTACCAGAGTTTTAGCACCTTGCCCTTCTTATCTAAATCTGTTCTGAATGAATTCAAAATAACAGGGTCGAACAAAAAATGTATTTAAAGTTTTGGACATTAGTGTAGTAGTTTCATATGACAATATTGTGAAAAATGACATAATAAGAAGTCCTACTAATAATAATGCAGGTATTGTCTATAAAATTGGTTGTAAACAATGTGATTTCTTTTACACTGGACAGACGGGAAAAGATTTGAACACGCGTCTTAGACAACAATAATATTCCATTAAAACGGAACAGTCGTCCAATGCCCTCTTTGTCCATTTGTCAGAATTGTCCCAGTGTACTGATTGGAATAATTCTTCAATTTTGTTTCACTTAAGCAACATTGCTAATAGAAACATTCTTGAGTCTGCCATTATTCAACTTAACAAACAATTTTAACCTTAGCCAGGTCATTATTTCGTTCGATCCTGTTATTTTGAATTCATTCAGAACAGATTTAGATAAGAAGGGCAAGGTGCTAAAACTCTGGTAGCTATTCCATGTGAATTGTATGTTCCTCCTTAAATATTCTCTGCACCAATTATATTATTTTTGTTTTGTTTTTTGTGATCTATATATATATAGTCTCACTCTTGTTACTAATTTCAGTGTTCCTGAGGAGGCCATTAGACGAAAGCGCTTGGGCACTAATATATATATATATATATATATATGCGCCACGATGGTGCAGTGGTTAGCATCGCTGACTACGAATCCACCAGTTCCAGGTTCGATTCTTGGCGAGGGCAAGCGGCGCTCAGTTCACCCAGCTGTTCATCCTTTGATACCAAAAAACGGGTTGGTCGATAAATGGGTACTCTGGGTGGCCTAGAGGTTAAAACGCTGTACTGCTAATCGGGGAGTCGTGAGATCGAGTCCAGGTGAGGACTTTGTAATTTCTGACCACCCATGGCGGGTCGTGGTTCGGATTCTACGTTAAGGTGTAGGTCTAAGGTGGGATAACAAGCTTGACCTTCGTCAGAATGAATAACAAAAACTAAGGGTTTTGAAGAAACTAAAATTATTTATATACTATATTATACATATATATTAAAAAAAAAATTTGACGTCCTCATAGAAAAAGGAAGAAATTAATAAACTAGAAGAAACGTAGAGACATTTCACAGCCAAAATTGATGGCTGCAAAGAACTCAACTACTGGGAAAGACTATGTAAACTAAATCTGTACGCCCTGGAAAGAAGAAGAAGAGCGGTACACCATAATCTACGTATGGAAAATTATAAAAAAACTGGTACCAAACCTAAAACTAAACCCAATTACCATACAAACAACGCTGGAAAATAGGAAAGGCAGAATATGTAGCGTTCCCAAATTAAAGGCCCGACAAGGAACCTCTTCAACACTGAAGGAAAATAGCTTGGTTGTCAGGGGGCCAAAACATTTTAACCAGCTTCCAAAATACCTCAGAAACATTACAGGGGTCAAAGTTGAAGTCTTCAAGAGAAGACTAGATGCCTGGCTCAGGACGGTACCAGATGAGCCGGATGTACCTGGCTATGTGCGGTGGAGAGCGCAAGAAAGAAACTCGCCTCTCCACCAAACTAGGCCGAGAGGCGGGGCCACCAGCTTGACCTTCGTGTGAAGAGAGACCAACACACGGAACATCAACGAGGTTAACGAGCTATATATAATATATAAGCATATAAAGATGATTCATGCTATAAACTGAGCACGAATATTATTATTAATATTATTACTATCATTATATACAGTATACAAAGCCCTGTTGTGAATCTCTGTAAAATATTTTTACGACCAAATAAGAAAAAAATCAACATTAAAAGGAAATAAACTTTTGAATAAATTTAACTTACCTGAAAATTTACCGACAATGAATATCTGTAAAAAAAAGCTTTCTGGAGACTATAGCAAGAGTTGAATTCATTTATTTCTCAAAGCTAATCTTTAAGTTTCAGCCGCTGCTGCATCGTGCATATATATACTGAGCGACTCGCTTGCCGAGCGAAGCGAGTAACATCGCGTTTTAAATTAGAATTCAACTTTGTTTTTTATAGTTAAATAATTGTGAAAGTTTTTGAATACGTATTAACATTGTACGTATATTGACCTTATATAGAGCGTTTACAGTGGACATATTTCGTGGAATTCCTATTCCAGTTGAAGTTTTCGCAGAAATTTGTCGACATTGTGACGATTTTGGAACTCCATTCCTTGTTTTCGGTGATTTTCACTACTTTTCAAATAGCGCCATTCCTATTCCTACTCGCAGTCCGAAAGTAGGAATTCTCGAAGTGAGAATTCCAGATTTAGGAAGAGTTTGCTGTTCTGGGAAAGGGAATAAAGACACGCGACTGTTACGCAATTACAGAGCCGCCAAAGGGTATTTTCAATGAAAAATCTAACTTAAAATTGAAAATTCTACAATGGGAATGGATCGATTTGAGAATTGCTCCCTTAAGATTCCTATTTCTGGATTTCTTATTCTTGGACGAATATCGAAATGGGAATGAACGAGATTGGTAAGAGACTACAGTGGTTTGGGAGGAATTCCATTTTCTCCTTTTTGTGGGAAGGTGCATTGCCACAAATTTTGGAATAGTTCCAAATATTGGTAAAAAGTAAACAAAGCTCCTCATAATGAAATGACTCAAAAATGAGTGTTTATTTTTATTAAATATGCAATTCAATTTGCATAAAATTTCCCGAAAAATAACTAGGTAATAAATAACTGTGACTTAAGAATTTCTATTAAAGTTAGCAAAACCCCAACTTAAATGAAATCCCGTTTTGAAAATAACAGAAATTCCCTGAACAAAATTCTTGGAACTTTTGTTCCTTGTTCTAAGAGAGTTTCGTGAATTATTACATATAAAAGTTCCTGAAACTGATTGCTTATATAGTCTCGTGAAAGGTTTGTTTTTTTCTCTGTAACGAGTAATAAATAATAATTCTGAAACTTTATATAGACATCGATAAAAACTGGAATACAAACGTTCACAGTATTCAAGATTCTCTCGTTGGAAGTTTATCTAAATCTGGATACAGCATTAGTTACATACAGGGTGTAACAAAAGTCCGTTCTCATAGGGAAATAAGATAGAATTGATTGTGATGAGTTTGTTTGTATTACGTAGCAACACTGTTAGGCTACATGGAATGCAGTTTGAGCATGTACTGGATTAATTGGTAAGTTGATTGTAATGCATAGTTAAAACTATTTTCTCGTTCAATTCTGTTATATCTTATTTCCCTATGAGAACGGACTTTTGTTACACTTGTATATATATATACACACTACAACTCAGAATGATCCCCTGAGAAATTTTTGTTACACACAGACCGTGCATGGAATAAGGAATTCTCTCACGGGAGAAGCTGGAGAGGAAGCTATATTCTGGGGCTCTTTGCGAGTGACCCTTTGCCCACGTTAGGTTTTCATCATGAAAAAAAAAACTATAGTATTTGTCACTTACCATTACTTATTCGGACTATACTGGATTTAATTTTCCCAGGAGAGGTCCTTGTTCCATGTATGGTCTGTGTGTAACATATATAAATTATATATGTTACAGGGAATCTGTGTAACTAGGGATGTCATGAAAATCCCTAAAATGTTCAGGGATTTCATATAAGGTTAAGTCGTAATATTTTTGTTAGTTTTAACGAAAATATGACGACTTAACCTAAGCAATCGTCAAGGGCATACAGTTGACGTAACCGGGCATTCAGTTAACCGGACATTCAATAATTTTCCCGAGGGTTTAACGAAAATACGACGACTTAACCCTACATAAAATTTCTAGTTACACAGATTCCCTGTAACACACACACACACACGTGTATATATATATATATATATATATATATATATATATCACAAACGAAGCCTATTAGAAGTGAAAGTTTGATGCAGTAACTAAATAAACTTGATGGTCTTATACATTTCCCGTACGTGATTTTTGTCAGAATTTTTAACTCTCCTTAATTGAGTTAAGGCTATTGTGTCTTTTATTTATTACATATATTTAAATGGTCATCCTTTGTAAATTTGTAAATCTGAATAATATACAGTGACGTTTTGTAAGTTTAATTCAATTTACAATATAGGTCGAATATAAAAGCATAAATTTTTAGTATTGCCTAGCCACCGTATATATATATATTGTTTGTTTTTTCTGTTTAAGGTGCTTTCAACCCTGCTGGATTATTGACACCATTTTTTTTTTTTTTGTAGAGAAAGGTGGTGAAAGAAGTAGTAGAAGAAAGGTGTACCATGTACTGAGTGTATTCAATTATTATATATATATATATATATATATATATATATATATGTAAAATACCTTTACTGAATTTTATTACTTATGCAAATAAAGGTTGGAAAATTTAGGTAGAATATATATATATTATATATATATGAGAGAGAGAGAGATTTTCTGAATAATTAAGAGAAACTTTATGGGTAACTGAGGTATAAATTACTGGACTTTATATATACTATACATTCATTTTTTTTCATTTTTTAAGTACTTTATAGGCGTTACATGAACAAAATCGAATTTTATAATGTCGACATTCGATCTTATGTAAGTACAATATGTGGATTTCAGATTTCAAACTACATTAAAGATTTTCAATGAAAATGACTAACCTAACCTAACCTAACCTAACCTAGCCAGACTAACATAATCTAACCAGACCTAACCTAACCTAGCGTAATCTAACCGGGCATAATGTAACTTAACCTAATTTTAACTAACTTTTAAATATCGACATTATGCGTGTCGATATTGCGCGGATCGACTTCGTTCCACTACCCGCTATATTACATAAACATTCCCTCGTATACCCATGGGGTATTTAACATTATACGAATCAACAGAATTTATTTTTAATGACGAGTTAATTAACGATTCACTTTGAGCTTTTTGGCTACGTCGAGTTTGATTTTAGACATTTTTGTAGTTAATAAAATATGGTATGCGAATTAAACCAAGATTTTTTACTTTATTCAAAATATATTCAGTGAGAAAAACCGTTAAGAATGGTCTCACTGCACGCCATATATATATATATATATATATATATATATATATATATATATATATATGATGCAAATCCACAAGGAAAAAGAAAATGTTTAATTAAATGCTTAATTGTACTAATTCACTTGTTAATTCAATGACTTTGAAGATATTAATGACAAGAATGAAAGATTTATGGGTATTTTATAATTTTTAAAAAGACATTTTGCAGTTAAATAAAATAAATTAATTCTAATTAATTAAGACATTGAATTAATTATACTTTTAAATGACATTTATTGACGTTTTCAAGTTTAAAAAACTTTTTATTTATTTATTACGTTTTAAAACGAAAAAGATGTTCAAATTAGAACCCATTTAAAGGGTAAGATTATGCAATAGAGATGCGGTTATTAAGTATCAGAGAGAGAGAGAGAGAATAATAAAGAAAGGAAAAATAAAAAGTAGAAATAAACCCATTAACATATAATGCAAGAAGTCAGTTGTAATATAATAAATTTGATTCGAAGACTGATAAAGTTAAGACGAAAAAAAAAAAAAAAAAAAAAAAAAAAAAAAAAAAAATCAGACTTTTTTTGGTCATGGAACCTGTCTTTCATTTAACAACAACACACACAAAAAAAAATAAAAAATTGCAAGAGAAAAATAATTAAAAAAATAAAAATATAAGCATATAATTTGAGAAGTTATTATTATGAACATTTACATTTTTTTACTGCAGTTGTTAGGGGAACAATATATATATATATATATATATATAATATTATATAATAATTCCGTAGGGGGAGGATTAATTCCAGAACTGAAATTTGAAGTCGAAAAGTAATACTGGATTATTAATATTATTATTATTATTATTATTATAAAGATTCCAATCCTTATAATGGGATGAACGTAACGTATATTTTATATACTCGAAACTTAACTGAGTAAATACTGAATGTAGGTCACTGCACTGAGCAAAGGCCTGCAGATCTTAATGACTACCAACAGTAACAAGAAGTAACAATCACAGTAACTAGTAACCATCTCATTCACTGTTAGTTCCTTACTGGGATATATATATATATATATATATATATATATATATATATATATATCAATCAGGGAACGCGGGTAGAATTCAAATTAGTTTGGAATAATAATATTTGGAGTTGTCTGACTTCTCTCATAACATCTTAGGTCATGTGACTGAGGGAACCTACAGAGTTACGTGGGATGCGAACCATCTACGGATCGCTATATCATCTGAACGCAGAGGGCGGTTAACCATACCCACCGTCGCTTAATTTCGCTGATCTAACCGAAAGCGGTGCTGCAACTTGGCCACAACGTAACTCAGCTTTAGTTCGAGCAAATTCTAATTACTTAACTTGGTTAATTGATTAGTTTTGTTGAGTTAAGGGTTAAAGTACGATGTTCCAAGCAAAGGGAATGTTAATTTATGAATTTTGAATTGTAAACTTGTTAATTTTGGCTTATCTCTCCTATATTTCATTGACTTCGTTATAAAAATTAATAAACTTTGTATAAGTTAAATCAGTTTATATATATATATATATATATATATATATATATATATATATATATATGTACTGTGTATATGTTACAGTCAAAGTGTGTAACCAGCCATTTCGCGTAATGGCTGAAACTTTTAGTCACTTCGCGAAATGGCTGTTTTACTTGGTCATTTCGCGAAATGACTAAAATCTTCAGCCATTACGCGAAATGGCTGAAATTCCACCTTGGTCATTTCGTACAAGATCATTTGCCCAGTTAGATCAACTGTTTGCCCAGTTAGGTCAACTGTATGCCCTTGACAATTGGTTAGGTTAAGTTGTGTTATTTTTGTTAGTTTTAACGAAATAACACGACTTAACCTAACCAATTGTCAAGGGCATACAGTTGACCTAAACGGGCCTTCAGTGGCGGACATCGGAATAACATTGAAGGCCGGTTAGTATTTGAAAACCTCTATATTGAAAATTCAAATTTAAATGTGTTCAAATGTGTATTTGAAGAGTGTTTCTCACTTATTTGAACAGACCTGTGGATGTATATATGTTTTAACAGATTTAGTTAGTTAAATAAAGGTTTTCAATTTTATTGTGATGTTTGTTATTTCTATGAATTCATGACAAAAGTCATTTTAGCCATTTCACGAAATGACCAAGGTGGAATTTCAGCCATTTCGCGTAATAGCTGAAGATTTTAGTCATTTCGCGAAATGACCAAGTAAAACAGCCATTTCGCGAAATGACTAAAAGTTTCAGCCATTACGCGAAATGGCTGGTTACACACTTTGACTGTAACATATATATATATATGAAAGGAGAGAGAGAGAGAGAGAGAGAGAGAGAGAGAACAGATGGCACGATTCCAAAGAATGCCTTAATGGACCTTATATAAAACATACTTACTAATTAAATACAGGTATCAAAGAGCCAAAAGGCAGGTAGGTATTTTAGTGCCCATAAGGGGACAGCGCTTGTACCCAGAATTCCAAAAAGCTTTGTTACGCGAGGTACAGTGACCCAGAGGATGTTTTCCAGATTATAACCAACGTTTGGAGACCTTATTTATATTTACATTATCTTATTTTTTAAATGCTGGAAGAGATTAGTTGGCTGTTATTAAACGTTAAGTAGGAGGAGAAACTTACTTCGCATATAATGTCTTTGAAGTGAAAGAAAAGAATATTCTTGAAAAGTTCTACGGAAATGGAACGTCAGATTTGTCACCAAAACGTTTCTGATTTTATAATAAAAGTCCGTTCGTTCTAATAAGGAAATAAGGTATAAGAGAAATGAACGAGAAAATAGTTTTAACTATACATTACAAACAATACAATTAACTTCTCAATTAATGCAGTACATGTTCGTCGCTCCAGTAACGATAATTGTGACGATTCACTGTTCCATTTAAATGAAAACGAGCCTCGTCTATAAATAAAATATCGGAAAAGATTTCTCTATGAGAACAGACTTTTGTTACACCCTGTGTATATATATATTATCGAGTAATTTTTGTGCATTTCTGTTCGTCTTTTGTTTTTAGTGTGTTGCCTTTCCATTTTATTCTTGAACTTTTGTGAATCATTCTTTTCTTTCTCATTTGACGTCAGAGCTCACAAAGGCAGAAGCTCAATCTTACAATTGGTTAAAAATTGTAAACTGTCAATTTTAACTTAAAGAAATATATATATATATTATATAAACAATTTTTAACTGTATTTTTCAAGTGCTCGATATTTCAACTAACATGTTAAGACATTAATTTGATGATCATTTTTTATTCACACCATTTGGGACAACATTTAACTAAACTTGACAATCTCTTCTTTCAACTTTTGAAAATGACCGCTGTGAATGCTACAGAAAGAAATAATGTCTTCACCTCCTGCTGGGAACAAGTTGTTGCATTTTAACACCGAACAGATTTTGCATACCTTCTTTCAGTATCATCCCACTCAGTATTATTCCCATTTCATTCCGCGCCCAAGAGTGGGGAAGCCGAAAGTGAAAATTTCAAAGGAGCCATTTTCAAATTGGTCTATTTCCAATTCATGCCACCTTCATTGTCATCCATGGTTTTCCTACTTTGGTCCAAGTTAGGTTAACTTAGGTTAGATTCGGTTACGACAGGTTAGATTAGGCTAGGCTGATATTAGGTTGCGTTACGTTAAATTAAGTTAGGAAATATTAGCCAATAGCCATTCCCATTTGGCGCTTTTACCACGAATGGGAGTGGAGTGACATTGTTTCCCAAATCAACACACACTTCTCAAATGTGGATTTTCACTTTATGTATTTTCCTTTGCGGACCGCGGATGGGAATGGGAATGAGACAATGACATTGAGTGGAAGGTAATCCCTTCTTTCCTCAAAATGTTAGTATGAATAGTCGTACAATAAACTTTTGTAAACGTTTATATACTTTGAAATGTTGTTATTTTCACGAGTTCATGGCTGTCTCCCTGTATACGGGTTAGGCATAAAGGCATTTTTCTTTATTGTTCACGTATTAAGTCGAAAACAAAGTAAGGAATAATATACCGCTTCGTATCCTCAAAAGAAATTATATATAACCGTACGTATTGTATATATACAGGGTGTAACAGAATTCGCGCACCATAACGTTAAGTAATATTTCGTTTTCAGATATGGCTCGAAAATTAATGAAAGACGAATGTGTCGAGATCATTTTGATAATTAAATCAAATGTAATACTTCCACGTACTGTATGTAGGAGGATTTTCCAAATTTCTCAGCCTCATTTGAAAATTAAATATTATTTAACCCTATGGTGCGAATTCATTGTTATACAGTGTGTGTGTGTGTGTGTGTGTGTGTGTGTGTGTGTGTGTGTGTAAAAAAAAATTGTTTCGTTTCAGTGATTTATATGGGATGAATGCCTTCGTTTGTTAGTTGTCCCGTTTTTAAAGTCCTTCAATCACGAAAAGCCATTAAAATGGGAAGTAACGCCACCAACTACCGAGTAAATTATATGAATAGCGGGTTCATCATCGTTTCCCCTTCGCGATTCTTATTCATATACTAGTTTGAGACAATCCATCCATTCACAGGTTACTAAACATTATACATATTGTTTCCAGGTTTTTTTGGGGGGGGGGGGGGGGGGGGGTTCTGTATTTGATTTAACATTTATATATATATATATATATATATATATATATATAAGATTCAGTCAATACATTCGCGAAATCACTATCATTGTTTATAAAGAAAATTTTTCGAATTATTGACTGAATCGTGTGTGTGTGTGTGTGTATATATATATATATATAAAATAGAACCAAGATATTTTTGCAATGGAAATCTCAGTTGAATAAGGAAGGAACAATAAAACTAGTCGTAGGCAAACATTTAATATTCAAATCTTTCGACAATTTCTATGTGATCGTGAACGCTAAAACCAGAAGTATGTACAATTAAGGGCAAATATGAAGTTAAAACAATTTTCAATATTGACAAGTCGTAAATGCCACAAAACTAAAAGTTAAAAAAACGTCGTATAATTATTATTATTATTATAAAGATAAAAGCAGTACAATTAAAAATCAATAAATATTGTAGAAAAAACCTATAAAAAGGGGTTTAGTTTGTGAGGATAGACAGTAAATTTAAGTTAATAACATTGTAAAATAATTTTTTTGGGGATGGAAAACATTATGGACAAATTAAGATACAAAACATTAAAATATAAAATCTTATATATATATATATATATATATATATATATATATATATATATATATATATATATACACACGTTACGAGAAATAATTCAGGTACGAGTTACTTAATCATCACAGCCATAGCAACATAGCAGAGAATGAGGAGCGGAAGTGATACATACAATTTGCTGAAGGACGTGTTAATTTGGTTGTTTGGTATATATATATATATATATAATTATATGACAAGGTACAAGCTAAAATCAATTAATAAATTATATCAAAGACGAAGGTTTTCTTAATTAAATACATTAAAAATAATGAATTACATACCGAGGTAGTCAATTAAAAGACAGTTGAAATCATTAGAACTATAAATCATATTTTAAAAATTTTATAGTTTTTTATTATTATTATATTACTTTGGCACTTTTATGCTTTTTACTTTTAAAAACAATTATTTTTGCAGTTATATTTTTTAAAATTTAATTATTTTACGTGTAATATATTTTATAATTTCGTGCACTCAATAAAGAAGTTTATTTTTATGACACGGACGAAATTGGGTTGGAAGTGGCCCCCATTTGGGTGAGAACTTTGTCCAGCCACTCGAGTGCCCCGTTTAACTTTATCTCTATCCAACACGGAGTACTAGTGATGTCACAACGATGATAATCTATCCCCCAACCTTTAACGAAGGAGATCCTGATGATGCAAGCTTTTGTTAGTTGATAAACTTCTTCAAAGCCACTTTGAGCGCTTGCGGAGAGCAGATTGGCAAAGGCTTGCTCATTAAAAAGTTTGACCGAGTTTCTCGGACTGAGTTTTATGACGGTGGCAGGGTTCAAATTGTTGAGGAGGTTGCAACTTGCTGACTGTATGAAGAGGGCGCAGTCTGAGAGGCATTCGGCGAACGCTTCGCCTCCAACGTACCACAAATGAACTCCTCGTCCGATGTGTCTTCGTGTGTTCTCGATCGTGGAGTTGCGGTGGACGCTGGAAAGGAGTCCCAGGCTGAAGCGGTCGGAGGTGTTGCAGGGGTTCGTAAACCCGTCAATCTGTACTGCGGGGGTCCGCACGTAAAAGATTTCTCCGATGCGCTGATTCAGCTCATAGTAAGAAACACTGGCCCAGTTCGAAGGTTCCTGGTACTGAACGGGCGTAAGGTTGCCTTGGTTTGCGGTTCCTTCACTAATGGAATACTGTGGAGGAGTCGCGTCTTGAGACGTTTTTCCGTAATTATTTTGGGATTCAAATGATGAAGAAAAATGCGGAGGAAAATACGTACTAGAATGTTGCTGGCTCGTAGAGGGCGATCCTAAACTAGACGTGTCCATCGGTGTGTTATTGTAACTGCCATCAAAAGACAAGGCCATATTCGGAGGTTTCGGGGTAAACTGCATCATATCGTGAGGGTTTAAAGAATCGTGCAACTGTTCTGGGTATCTGGGCACTAAAACAGGAGGCAAATTAGGTTTTTCGATTCTCGTATAATGATAAGGATTAATGCAAATTTCTACATCCTTTTTCATATAAGCAAATTTGCACGACTCTATAGCTTTCAACTCTTGATGATTTTGGATGTCAGGCCACCTCCATACTTTGCAATAGATGACGTGTGGAAGTAATTTCTTGTGGGCAACCTGAAGACGTCCATCGATGCTACGAGGAATAGTGACACAGTTCGAAGGTTGATCGGGATTAGCGAGGGCGAATTGGAGGTCTTCAATCGAGTTCTTCTTATTCTTCAACTTCTTCAGAAGCGATTCAACGGCTTTCTTTGCCCATTTTTCTTCTTCATCAGTGGGTCGCCAACCGACTAATTTCTTCACAGTCGGACCCTTTGAAGGGAACAGAGAAGGAAAACTTGCCATCGACTCACTAATTTGCGTTTGATTTATTCCTTCTTCCGTACCAATAAAGATCAACAAAAAAAAAGTTCAACAGGTAATATATTTTTATCAAGATGGTTGATAATTATTGCACAAATAACACGTTTTTTACTATATAATTTATTGCCTTTAATTCTGACTTATTTGGTTATGGATTATAAAACATCAACGAATGATTTAGACTGACTCGTTCCTGCCTCAAAGACGTTCGCAGAATTGATAGGCTAAAATATGGATTTGGTCCCTTTTAAGGAGGGTATACGGCTAAGGCCCGCCCATTTCATCTCCCGGGGGGGGGGGGGGGATTAATTGCTCGTACCCAAAACTGGAAACGAGAGTACAAAGTTCAAACGATAATTATCTTTACTTCTGTTTAAGAAATTATGAATAGATAACGACAACCACTCAACATGGAAAATACATGGAAATTAATAGAGAAAATATGCAAATTACAAATTGGAAAACTTCACTTGTCGCATAAGTCTCTCTCTCTCTCTCTCTCCACGAATTATTTTAAAATAAAAACATTTTGCTATTAATTTCCATTTATATATATATATATATATATATTAAATTTCGGGAAAGTATTTGTTTAATTTAGTTAAACCTAAATGATGCTCACTTGGGAATTAACCATGTTCAGATTCACCAGTATACTTTGATCAAATTTTTAAAAATGCACTCTTTTAAAATAAAATAAAGCAACCGTTATTAATTTTCCAAAACATGATGTTCTGTGTGAAAAAAGCCATAATCAAAGAATTTCTTTTTTCTGAAAGAATGATGCGCACGCAGTCTTTTGTTTTTGAAAAAAAAAAAAAATTCAAGGTGAAGAAATTTACATTTGAATTAAAAATATTTTTAAAATAAATTAATATTTTATTTCAGGATTTTATTTTGTTTACTATAATTAAAATAACTAAACTATTATACGATTTTAAGCATAAACTTACAACTTTTTCTCTCTTTGCGTAATGGGTTACCAACTTGTAAGGCCGTTTTATTTAAATTTGTACTTTCAAAAACGGTAGTATTCTCAGAGACCAGTTAAAACACGAGAAAGGACAGGTACCAACATTACAATAAATGGTCGAGAGGAGACAATGGCTTTTCACTTTTGATTTAGTAGCGGAGGAAATACTTTTCGGATGCTGCCGAATGAGAGACCAAAATTGGCAGTCATGTTCAAAACCCTTCATGGTTTATTATTGGTATAGATGGTAGAGTTTATTGTTCCTAATCCTTATAATCGGTTAATAAGCATTTAGTGTTTTAGTATACCTTGTAAAACCTGTTTGTTTAGTGATAAAATTTACAAAACAGAATAAAGATAGTTACTATTCAGGTAACTTATGAGAGCATAAAAACATAAATAAATATACAAAGGGTTGCCAAACGGAAATACACATTTTTGGTTTTTCCGTAGTTTTTGATTTGATAATAAAAGTCAATAAATAATATTAGATTTATTGAATCAGTATATTTAGTATCAGGTTGCTTCTCCTTTGCATTATGTAAAGCTGACACACGTTCTGGAATTCTATTAGTATTATTATTATGAATGAGTATACAATATATATAACCAACAATCACAACAAGAAAATGTAAATAAGTTAACCATAAAATCTTGTAGTTTTCTACGAGTTTGATGGTAAACAAAGAAAATTGGGATTGAAAAGGAATTCATTTCAAGCCCCGCCTACAAGTTATCTTTGGACCTTTCCTTTTGCCATGGTAATTAAAAACATTGTAAATGATGTTGGTATTTGTAAATAATAATAATAATAATAGAAACAACACGTGTGGCGGAAGCATAGGTATGATATATATATATATATATATATATATATATATATATATATATAAAGTAAGAAAGTAAAAGCAGTATATTCGCTCTGGTTTACCGTTAATGAAGACTGCAAAGGAATTGCCATAGAGGATTATGATATAAATATACACTCTAATTTGTATTAGGGATATTTTGTCCAAAGAGGTCACTACTAAATTACATCAGTTTTCACACCGGCGCTTAGAGAGAGAGAGAGAGAGAGAGAGAGAGGTGACTTTTGCGGTGGAAACCTTAGTCGAATAAGGAACAAGAAGACTAGTCCATATGCAAACATTTAATAACCAAAACTTTCAACATATTCTAATGTAATCTTCAGTGCTAAAATGAGAGGTGTATATATACAATTAAAAAACCAACCATGCATTTAAAACAAATACCACAAATACCACAAACGAAATTAAAATTTTTTAATTTATAATTTCGTTTGTGGTATTTGTGTTAATATTTAAATTTTGTTTTAAATTCATAGTTGTTTTTTAATTGTATATATACACCTCTCATTTTAGCACTGAAGATTACATTAGAATATGTTGAAAACTTTGGTTATTAAATGTTTGCATATGGACTAGTCTTCTTGTTTATATATATATATATATATATATATATATATATATAATCATCGATGCATTCAGAGTTAAAGTGGAAGTATGATGAATCAAACATCTTTTACATAGGGCACCATCCCGCCCATATCAGAGTACAAACCGCTCGCAGCAGCATTGCCAAGCAAATAGAGGCCAAAGTACTAACGAGGCTTGTACGTGGTTCACATATATATTATATATATATATATAATATATATATATATACTAAGGAATCCAAAGGCAGATGATGAAAGCATTAGTTACTGACTCAGTGTTGTTTTTATTTTTTGACAGTGACAGTATATGGGGTAATCGGGCAGTAACTTGAATGGACTGGTTATACTTTTGAAAGGTCTAGATCAGACATGTGCAGTCCCAGGCCGCGGTAACTACAATAGCATTAGATTTTGTGAGAGGCGTGACAAAACAAAAAAAAAACGCCTATTTATATATTGTACATACAGTATTTAGCCTCTGTATTTCATGAAATCCCGTGGGCATACGGGGTTAAGAATTGATACCACACCTTTCTCGCGTCATAAAAAACAGCGGGGAATAGGAGCGATAGGACCCTTAGCGATGTCTTATGTCCTCCGCCTCCTTGTGCCTAACGGGTTTGCAGACTGGGCTGGGGTCGCATCTTTGGAAAAATACTCTCTCACTCCCACAAACAACTGTAGAAGCCTTAGATTCGGGCAACTCGTTTTTTACGGCTGGTATAGCCATGGGGTATGTTAGAAATGTGAATGAAGTTGCAAAGAAGTTGCGAGTAGCCAAAGTTCGTATGAACGGACGATTTGACTTACGTGGTTGGTGCAGAGCGAAGTTGAAAATCATTGTATGCGTGATGGATTTGTCGTAGGGCCAAAGTTCAAACGTCATGTCCACTCCCAAGAAAAATGGAAAATGGGTTCTACGTTAAGCTGTAGGCCCAAAGTGAAGACAACAACTTGACCTTTGAGTAAACAATTCAGACGGAAGCTGAAACTAGGTTAAACCAGATTCAACCAGGTATATCACCAAAAGTAGTCAAAATATACAGCCTTGTAAATACATAAATTTTTTAAAACGAATTCCCGTCAACCCCATAAGTGTAGTAAAATAAATCAAGAGGTTACGTTTGGATAAGTTTTATCATTGCTCAAGTAGGGTATTTGTACTTATAATAAAGCGCATTCAATTTGTCTCTGAAACGCAACGGTTACTGTATCTGAAAGTAATAGTAAACTAACCAGAAACTAGAATAGTACATTCAAATAAATTCTTAGTGAGAACATTACAAGATGTTTACAATTACACTATTTTTTATCGATTTCTTACAAAATGTCTAGTTTGGACCCACCTTTCCAGGTTTCCTTGATGATCGAAAGGGATGAGGTGGTTTAGGGTTGCTAGTCGAAATGGTCCTTCACTCGTATAGATTAAATAATACGAGGGTAAATATTTCTTGAAAGTTGTAACACCGAAATTTTTTTACAACTTTTTTATTACTTTAAATTTTTATTTTTATATCTTAAATGATGAATTTATTGTACGGTACATTAATAATAATAATAATAATAATAATAATAATAATAATAGCTGGTGGTTACTTTTAAATGTTCTCGAATTCAAATTTTTTTAAATATTATTTGATTTGCTATATATATACAAAGAAATCACAAAGCAACACGTGATCTTTTTTTTTAAGCAAAGATGTGAGTATATCACGAGAGCGCTCGGACTTCGTGTTTCCTTTTCCTTTTCCCTGTGGTTCTTTCCTTATATATATATATATATATATATATATATATATGCACTAAAAATCACAAAATAACACGTGACCTTATTAATCAGCAAACAACCACAGGGAAAAGGAAACACAAAGTCCGAGCGCTTTCGTGATATATTCACATTATCAAGGAGGAACAGATAATGTGAATATATCACGAAAGCGCTCGGACTTTGTGTTTCCTTTTCCCTGTGGTTGTTTGCTGATATATATATATATATATATATATATATATATATATATATATAATTAACAATATCCTAAATGCACTTGAAATCAATGAAAACTACGATGTCATGTATATAGATATTGGTAAAGAGTTCGACAAATGTGATCATAGTATAATAACATAAAATGAAACACATGGGAATAACAGGCAAATGGATTTACAATTTCCTCAGAGAACGTCAGCAGGTCGTAAAATTCAAGGTACAGTATATCCTCATCAGAATCAGAAGTACGTAGCTCAGTACCACAAAGAACAGTATTGGCTCCATTCCTATTCATTATCATGCTAACAGACATAGACAATGAAGTAACCAACAACAGTACAGTAACATCCTTTGCAGACGATACAAAAATCAGTAGAAAAATCAGTGATGCGGAAGAGGTGGAGTCCCTACAGAGGGACACGAACAGAATATACAAATGGTCAGAAGACAAAATTGAATTTAACACGAAGAAACTTCAGCGCTTGAGATGTGGTAGAAATGAGGAGCTAAACAGAGAGCATATGGCCCAGATCTACAGGAAATTCAGAGAATCAAGAAAGCAATAGATTTAGGGATTATAATGACCGACGATGCGAAATTTGAGAGACAAAATCAGATAAAGATAAATGAAGAAAAAACAGTCGGGGACAGGTACTGAGAACCTTTAAAAGAAGGGTAAGAAAGTAATGATTCCCCTGTGCTGAAAACAATAATCATACCAAAACTTGAATACTGCCCAATTTTGACGTCCCCGTATGAAAAGGAAGAAATTAATAAACTAGAAGAAATTCAAAGAAAATTAACAGCCAAGATTGATTGCCGCAAAGAACTCAACTACTGAGAAAGACTATGTAAATTAAATTTATATTCATATAGATTTGAAAATATGAAATATATAATTCGTTCAACTTTTAACCTTCTATGTAAGAAATGGGCACGAACGAAAATTTACACAATTTTCTGCCTACTTGGCTATATATATATATATATATATATATATATTATATATATATATATATCTATATATATAATATATATATATATATATATATATATATATATATATATATATATATTACAAATTCAAAAAATTTTTTAACTGAATTTGTAAAGATAACTTATGGACACCATATGTGTGTGTTTTATGATTCTCTGGAGAAGAATTGTAATAAAGCGCAAACCATAAAGTTTGAAAGTGATAAGAAGGATTATTTTCTGTTTCATTTGTGTATCAAACTGATAATGTAGTCAGGTGTATATATACAGTGGTCGAATTGTAAAATTTTAACGAGAGGGATAGTGGTAACTTGTAAGGGTGAATAGGGTAGGGAGATCCAGGAACATGTCCCCCGTGAAAATGTTTAAAAATGAACTGCATTTGGTAACTTTTCGGGGAAAGATATGCACCAAAATCACCAGTTTAGTAAAAAGTTTTTTCTAGTGACTTCCATATTTTTTCCATGAAAGTAAATTATGACACCTGTCTTGGAACTTATATTTCGAAATACCATGATAAAATCCATTTTAATCATAATGAACCCCCTAAACCCCTGCTCCTTTCCCCTAATCACAACACATTATATGACCATAAGATATTTATTTTAAACCAGTTAAATCACATAAATAAATACGAAGATATTTTACTTTACTTTCTGTGATTTAGTCAGAATTAGGTTGTTGTTAAAGTGTATTTTATTTAGAGGATGAAACGACTGTTACGTGACCAATTTCAGTTTACGTTTTTCATGAAATCGGCAAAGAATGAAATAACAGAACAAAGTTTTTCATACAGAAACAAAAGTGTTCTTCTTAAGCTAATTTGATGCATTTTTACGTGTATGACGAGGGTAGCATGAACTGTTACATAGGTTTCCAGCTTTTAGGCAGGAACACCTGAATGCCCGGTTAGATTAATTGAATGCCCGGTTAGGTTAATTGTACGCCCTGACGAGTGGTTAGGTTAAGTCGTGATATTTTCATTAACTAACGGAAATATCACGACAACCTAACCAATCGTCAAGGGCGTACAGTTTACCTAACCGGGCATTCAATAATTTTACCGTAGGCTTCGATATATATATATATATATATATATATATATATATATAAGCAAACAACCACAAGGAAAAGGAAACACAAAGTCCGAGCGCTTTCGTGATATATTCACATTATCAAGGAAGAACAGAAAATATTTTCTGTTCTTCCTTGATAATGTGAATATATCACGAAAGCGCTCGGACTTTGTGTTTCCTTTTCCTTGTGGTTGTTTGCTTATTAATAAGGTCACGTGTTATTTTGTGATTCTAGTGCATATATATATATATATGTTACGCGTGATCGGTGAAATTGCGCATTTCATGAAAAACGCAATCGTTTGCTTTTTACATGAAATGTGCAGGGCGTATAAAATAAACTTTGTTCTGGTTTGCTGTAAAAATGCATCTTATTAACTCATTCTTTGCCGATTTCATGAAAACGCAAACTGAAATTGGTCACGTAACTGTTATTTCATCTTTTGCCGATTTCACAAAAAACGCACACCAAAATTGCATATTTCATGAAAAATGCATTACTTTTGTTTATTTCATGAAATTGGCAAACACCCTGCGCATTTCATGAAAAACGCAAAATATTGCGTTTTTCATGAACTGTACAATTTCATCAATCACGCGTAACATACTATATATATATATATATATATAATATATATATACAGCGTGTCCCAAATAAATGTATACCCACTTTGTTCGATAATACCAGCTATGAGGATAATAAATATATTACTTTTTATATGTTTTTTAATAAATAATTTTCTCCTGAATCTAAATATGTAATTACTTTTATTAAAAATTGAAAAACAAAAAAGTTACAGATGTTTAAATTATAATTATTATTTTCGAGACTTCATGTGCGATATTTTCTAATATTTTAACCGACTGTTTTGAGATACTTATGTTTAGTGTTGATATTGAAGCATAAATGTTGTAATTATTAGTTAATTCAAAAAATTTACAAATTCCATGGTTAAATGACACTTTATCTAAGATGTTCGACGTCTTCCAGAACGTTGTTTTTGTAAGTTTTGCACAGTGCCGTCGGTTTCAAACTTATCTCGTATACGTGCAAAAATATTAGAAAATATCGCACATGAAGTCTCGAAAATAATAATTATAATTTAAACATCTGTAACTTTTTTGTTTTTCAATTTTTAATAAAGATAATTACATATTTAGATTCAGGAGAAAATTATTTATTAAAAAACATATAAAAAGTAATATATTTATTATCTTCATAGCTGGTATTATCGAACAAAGTGGGTATACATTTCTTTGGGACACGCTGTATAGGGACGTAGACAGGGGGATGGAGGCTACGGGGGCTTCAGCCGTCCCCGAAATAAAATCATAGGTTTGATATTTCTATGCATTACTTATGAGTAAGTACGCCATGCCAAGTACCTTCAGCACATGTTTAATTATTATTGTAATACATTTAGGAATGCGTTTTTACTCATTTACATACTTTACTATATATATAACTTATATATATATATATATATATGGAATGAATTTCACAATTAAACATGTGAAATGAATAAATGATACAAACCTACAAGGAAAAAAAATTATTCCAAAGCCTTTCGTGTATTCAGAAGGACATTCCCTGACGAGGTGTACTTCTGAATACACGAAAGGCCTTGGAATAATTTCTTTTTCCTTGTGTTTATATATATATATATATATATATATGAATGCGCCTCGGTGGTGTAGTGGTTAGCGTTGCTGACTACGAACCCATCGGCCCCGGGATCGAGACCCAGTGACGGCAGCCGGCACGCAGCAAAACCCAGCTGTTCATCCTTCCACACAGTAAAGAAAGTGGTTGGTAGATAAATGGGTACCCTGGGTGGCTTAGTGGTTAAGACGCTGGGCTGCTGATGGGGCGTGGTTCGGATTCCACGTTAAATTGTAGGTCTAAGGTGGAGTGAAAAGCTTGACCTTCGTCAGAATGAACAATTCGGCCGGAGGCAAACCAAAGGTTATATATATATATATATATATATATATATTAGCCCTCCCGAAAAGAAATTCTGGCTACGTCCCTATATATATATATATTCTGAATAATAAAATATTAACATGAAAGGAAGTGTGGCTGGGTATGTAGAATTTTGGATGGGATGGGCAATATTTCCATTGGTAGATTTCCTCCAATTAGAATGAACGAGAGCCTCTCGGGATTAAAAAGACCCCTTCGTCTATAAATTTGGTTCACGTGTTCACGAATTCATTAAAGCTTCGAACTTCGTACGAAGAAGGTGATTTTACATCAGTCAGGTGACTTCGAATTTCGTATCAGTCGAGAGGTGACTTCTAATCAAAACTAAAAGGAGACTTCAACTTAGTATCAGTCAGAAAGTGGTTCAGTGAATTCTCGAAGAACAGAAGTTATAACGAAAGACAAACATTTACTTCAAATTTAAAACCTTCGTTTTGCGTCGCGTCGTTTGCTTAAAATCTCCTTTGAAAATGGACTCAATTATCGCCATGAATTCTAAATTTTCTTCTCAAGACTTCCAAAACATTTTCTCTCGAAACCCGAGGTCAGAGATTGAAGATTTTGTCAGCTCTCCCAATTTCATGCACTACAAGACAGTACTGATGCGGATGATTCCTGAAGGGACCAAAGGCAACACGTCTCTCCTCGACTTTCTTCAACGGGTGATCAAATACATCACGTATCTCGAAAACCTCGTTCGAAACAACGACAGTTCGAAAGTCTCATCGATCTCCTCGAGTCGTCCTCCTGGCAGTCCAATCGATTACGAAAGTTACGTTTCTAACTTCTCAAGGATGAATTTAGAGGGAAACCCTTTTGGCAGCAGCTACGGCAGGGACTACCAAACGAGCTACAACTCCATTTCTGAAGAACCGGACCAGTACTCCATTTCCCCAACTTTTGGTTACTCTCCGAATGTCTTCGCCTCATCTTCTATGTCGTCATCTTACAGAATGAAGAGTAAAACATCATCAAATTTTAGGTTTTGTAATAAACAAAATTTGTGATTTTTAGTTTGGAATTTTTGTTTGTTGTTTGCAGTTGGTTTTTATTGTGTGATGTTGAAAAAAAAATTATATTTATATTTTTAATAATAATAATGATAATAATTAATTAATTAATTAATGTATTATTATACGTACATATTTTAATGACTCCTTTAACTTGCACTAAAACTTTAAAATTTCATTATTAATTCATTTACTTTTAAAACTGAATTACAGAAGCAAATTACAAACGGAATTTGAGGCCTGTTAAATGAGTTTTTACAAACAGAAAGAGAAGCTAAAGTTTTTTACCCATGAATTAAACGGGTTTAGAAAGTTTCTAAAATTATTATATACAAGTTTCACGGAGACCAGATTCCACTAGATGGTCGTTTTAGATTGGTTAATTATTTCTCACGTGACCAATCCAATTTTGGCGAATCATGATCTTTATAACAAACTTCCGACTTTGTCAAAAACACTGTTCACCGCGAAACTTAATATTTACCCTATATTTATTTATTTATAAACTGATTTTGTACAGTAGGCCTAATAAGCATGATACAAAATTAATTTTGAAGTAGGCAATAATTTTAAATAATAGTTATTAGTAGAGCCTGGATGTTCAGACAAAATGCCTAAATGCCATGTTTTTGCCTATTTTTGCATTTATAGGAAAAAGTGCCTTTTTCATCATAGTACCTAATTTGCCTTTTTTCCATTATTTTCTAGTATTATTCCATTAGAGTCACAAAATAGGCCTATTACTTTGTTATATTTAACAGAAACTGAGCGTGCACGGGAGTAGTATTTTATATTAAATATTTTGAAATTTAAATCCTTGTCATTATTGTGTAAACAACTTTTTCAATACCTACTGGTTTGTTCATTATAATGGCGTTGTAATATGTATTATTTATACGTGTATAATGGTATTATTCTATATTAAACTTTATTTTTTGAAATTAAATCATTGTTATTATGTGTAACTAATATTTGCATTACCTACTGTTTTGTTCGCTTAGGGCGTTCTAATATGTATTATGTGTAGCTATATAATGTAACGGTATTATATAAGCATTTTGAAAGTATTTTTGTTTTTAAAAGCAAATTTATAAATGCCTTTTTTTAGGGGTTTTTACTGCGTAATTTGAATGTTTATTTTGCCAATTTGCCTTTACTGCATAAACGGACATATTTGTAACCTGTCAAATACACGCATTCATAATTTAACCGACAAAAAATTCGTACAGTAAAAGGTTTAAGGGTTTTTAGTGGCTAAACATCCGGGCTCTAGTTACTAGTTTAAAATAACCTAATTTTTTAAACTTTTCCTTCAAAATTTGAAACCATTTTGAACTCTTAATTTCCAGGGTACGTACATTTACCCCAAAACGTCAGCTTTGCATATTAAGAATAAAAGTACTTTGGTTTTCTTGAAAATTATTTCTTTCATTGTACGCAAGTTAATTTTAATTAATTATTGTTTAGGGCCTATTCAGATGAGACTACTCTTAATATATTGATGTCATAACAAATATCTAAAAATTTAAAAACTCTGTCACTTGTATACTTTTTTGAATAAAAGTTTGAAGTTTGAAGTAACAATAAATTGTCTAATTTTACCTATAAATGTAATTTTCATTATGGAATTGCGTAAACCCAACACTAGTCGCTATGTGTGCTGTCCCTCACTAGCCTTCTTGGGTTAAACTAAATATAAGGATTAAAAATAAATAAACCTTTACAATTAATACGAGTGACCCAAGTTAAATTATTTACTGAATATTTTGCAGAATAAAGAGCACCAAATCCGTTTTCCTGTGCACAAATACGCAGTAATTAACGATTAAGATTTAAGAAAATTGGCCAACAGGGATTACCTGTGTATGAAACGTGGGAAAGAACAATGAGTATCTGTACACATTTTCAAGCAATTTGGTCACCTATTAATCTATCGTATATGGTTCAGATATGAAGCCATTCCCTATTGTTTTGAAGTTTGGAACCTCTGTTTACACCAGAACTATCGAAATCGCTGATCGATGAAGCTTATGAAAAAGCCAATAGTCTTAATTTGTATAGGATTAGGTTATCTTAGGATCTTAGGATTATTTATAAACTCTTTTAAAGAATGGAACACTTTTTGCTATTATTTTTAATTAATAACTAGGATTTACGGATCACCTGAAGATCAGGGCCCCCAGCCTTCGTTAGTTAGCCTTATAAGGCTAACTAACGAAACTATCACGACTTAACCTAACCAATCGTCAAGGGCGTGCAGGTGACCTAACTATTGGTTAGGTTAAGTCGTGATATTTTTCGTTAGTTGCCAGCCTGAAGAGGTGGTGTGGACTTCAGAAGGCTGGGGGCCCTGATCTTCAAGTGATCCGGATTTACCTTACTGGTTAGTGCGTTGATGGTTGACAATGCTATAAGTCAAAGATAATTTTAACTTTTTACACTGCCACTGCTTTTAGAATCAGGGTTATGTAGTTTACTGTTTCTGTTTTTGAATGTTACTTCGCACTTTGATGCAGTTTTGAAAATTTGAGACTGAAAATTTTGAAAATGATTCAGTTAAATTATAAAAGGAACATTAATTTTGGAATTTAGAATATTAATGACGTCACAATCAGTGTTTGTATTATGATTGATGATTTTAGCACAACTTTTTCTGTGACGAGCAAACAACAAAATATAAAAAATAAATAAGACAAAAAGTAAACACTGCCGGAAATTTTAATTCTTGAGCTTAAAACTTTAGTTACACCACAGAAAATAAAATTATACAGGGGGTTACAAAAGTAAATAGACACCACGATAATTGTCCTCAAGAACAAATGGCAAAACTTATCAATGAAATGCCAGAACGTGTGTCAACTTTACATATGGAAAGGGGAAATCAACACCGTTCTAAATATACTGATTCAATAAATCTGTTATTATGTATTAATTTATTATCAAATTAAAAGCCGGGGGAAAAAAAAAAGGTGTCTATTTACTCTCTCTCTCTCTCTCTCTCTCTCTCTCTCTCTCT
Organism: Bathynomus jamesi; assembly: GCA_023014485.1. Taxonomy (NCBI): domain Eukaryota; kingdom Metazoa; phylum Arthropoda; class Malacostraca; order Isopoda; family Cirolanidae; genus Bathynomus; species Bathynomus jamesi. The sequence goes on from JAJOZX010002374.1 coordinate 227,678, forward strand.
CTCTCTCTCTCTCTTACCTCAGGGTAAAGAGCAATATACTGTAAATTAAAAGATACAAGGGTAAAGTTTGGAGAACTCTTTCAAGCACTGAACGCCACGCTATCAAAAGCCGAGAATGAGGTCTGTTTGGAGTTTTTTTTTTTAGATTTTTTATAGTTACTTTTGAAAATAAAAATGAAAAGGTTTATTGGTAAACTATAGTCCATATGACAAATAATATTAATACAATGACAGTTCACGTACTAAGGATAAAAATATATACAATTGATTAGAAATAATACATACAGCTTTTATAAAAACTGAAGCTAATACTTCCTTAGCTTGGACTTCTAAAATGTTTTCTTACCATTTTAAGTGTTAATCGAATTGTGTTTGCTGGAGATGCGTACGAGTGTACGTGTTTCCAATCCCGAGTATGGGTCTAAAATATAATCAACTTGGTGTAATCATTTTGGCTCAAGAGCCAACTCTGCTCAAGGCAAACCAAATTGATTTCATAAATGAAACCACCAAGTTGTCCGTAAAGTGCATATATGTTACAGTCAGTGTGTGAAACCAGTCATTTCACGTAATGCCTAAAATCTTCAGGCATTTCGCGTAATACCTGTGACCCTTAAACATAGATAATACGCATTACTAACCTAACCTAACCAACACAATCTAACCTACCTAACCTAACCAACCCAATCTAACTTACCCTAACCTAAAATCTTCAGGTATTTCGCGTAATACCTGTGACCCTTAAACATAGATAATACGGATTACTAACCTAACCTAACCTAACCAACACAATCTAACCTACCCTAACCAACCCGATCTAACTTAACCTAACCTTCACGAAGTCATTAATCGCATAATCGAAATACTCAAAATGCCTGAAGATTTTAGGCATTACGTGAAATGATTTGTTTCACACATTTACTGTAACACATATATATATATATATATATATATATATATATATATATAAGCCTGACCTCCGTGAAATGAGGAATCATCGCGCGGAACATTTGAAAGGTTGAAAGGTATAATGTAAAATGGATAAGGGTATTTCAATTTTAAAATTATCTGCATAGCGTCTTATTTAATTTAGTAGTATACAGTTTTATATACGACATTTTTGGCATATTCTCATATATTCTCATTTATTTCTTTTTCTCTTCCTCGAATTAGTTCCTGAGATGCTTTGACTGAATGAGGGCGGTCCACAGTTCGATGCATTCCTTAGTTCATTTGCATTGACCCTCTGTCCTGTTAGCTGAAAGATCCACACAAAACTAAAAATGTAATGATTGGTTTTTTAATCACCGAAGGTAATAGGGCGGAGGGGACCTACAGCTTTAATGCAGCTTTCCTCCATATTTCATCAACTCATTTGTACTTTACGTATTTGCTAACGTTGAAATCTTTAAGGGTTCATTTTAAAAGAAGAAACATTTAATTGTAAACCCAGAAAACGGTCAACTTGCTATTAGAACAGCTCACTGCGAATTGTGAGTGTTGGATTTTTTATTCTTTTTTTTTTTGAAGTGATTTAATTTTATATAATTATATAATACAAATTTTTAAAGAAAAGTCTTTGAAGGTGATTGTTCCCTCATAACATAACTTCCTTGAATATTTGTTGGCGACTCATTTGAAGTGCATTATCTGTGGAAAATAGAAAAACAAGAAAAATATTAAAAAATGTAGCATCACTTGAGGGGTTTCAAAACAACCAAGTGTGTAATTATGAGATTTAAAAGAGTTTATAATTCGGAAAATACAATCTTTACAGAAAAATAAGCAGGCAACAACAATGACAATACAATACAATGACAGTACATTGTGAGTCTGCAGGTCAAAAGGTAATAAAACCAAAGCTGGGCACAAACCGTTAATCGTTAATTAACGAAGTTAACTTTTTCGTTAACGATTTAACTTTTAAGTTAACTTTGAAAATCATTATCGGACTAATTAACTTCCGTTACATTTAACTTCCGTTAACTCAAGTCCGTTAACCCAAAAAATTCATAAATAAATGTTTAAAAGTTTCTATTATTTTCAGTGCTGAGCAGGTGCGCAATTAATCCGTCACTGTTAATAGTGATGAACGAATTTCCATTTCTGCAGTGCAAAATCAGGCGATATATTTGTTTCCGTCGCCACAATTTGTGTCTTACCAAATATGGTAGTTATTTATGGCATTGGTTTGAGCAAAACATGGTCGACTGTAAAATCAGGCGGAAAGATTTGCCATTTGAGTTGAATGTTTCAACTTCTTTCAAGAAATATCACGAGCATTTTAAGGCACTTTCAATAATATATATGTAACAATTACAACAAATAACTACATTCGTTTCATTTGCAGTCTGTCTCTTGCGCAACATGTTTGTGCTAGTGAATATTTAAAAATAATCGTTGTCAAGTAAGTCATGTATATTTATAATATGTCTGTGAGTACCTTATTAGTAGTCTCCTTGATACATTTCAAGAACCATAAAACTGATCAGGTAAGATTTCAATTCTCATGTTGGACAAGTATGACAACACCAAGGTCGCCAGGGTGAGGAAAAGCATGGAGGGTACAGTCGAGGAGGCCATGAAGCAGCAGTCCAACGAAGTGGGCAGCAACAGTGGAGGCAGCAACAACGAGGAGGAGGAGGAGGATGACTTCTTCAGTGCTGTCATCCAGACAAAAGAGACCAGCAGAAGCCACAGGTCACTCAAGGGCAAGGCCCAGAACTTGGTCAAGACCTGGCTGGAGACCAACTCCAAGAACTTGCTGACAGATGCTGCCTTCTTGGTGAGCAAGTGTTGGTGGACTTGTTCATCAAGTTCAACACAGCCATCCCCTCCAGTGCTGCAGTGGAGCGTTTGTTCTCTATGGGCAAGGACATCCTGAGGGCCAAGAGATCATCCCTGTCTGATGAAAACTTTGATATGCTAATTTTCATGAAGGGCAACATGCATCTCATGGACAAAATGGAGAACGAGAAGAAGAGGGAAAATTAAATTATATATATATTGTGTTTTTCATTTTTTTTATAATAAAAGTTAACGTTAACGGTTTATCGGTAACTTCCGTTACATTTAACGAATTAACGGATTAACGGTTAACGAAGTTAATTTTGGTTACGGATTAGCGGTTAACGAAGTTAACTTTTTGGTTAACGGTGCCCACCACTGAATAAAACTAATGACATGTCTAATGGCTACAGATATTTGCCGCATTTTGTCACATTTTCTGATTTTGTCACGTTTGTCACAATTTTGGCCCTTATTAAGTTTGTCACGTTTTGTCACATGGTACTAGTGACCCAGTGCTGTAATGGTAACTTTTCCTTGCCCACACGCTGCTCCCACCATTGATCAGTGAGGGAAGGGAGAGAGGGTCACCAAAATGGCCATTTTAATAACCTTTTCGTGTCCTGAGGTCAAGATATCTTACACTTCTGAAAGTCGTTTGCGTAACTAAAACGATTACACTGAATCGAATAGTATGTTTTAGGACGATTTGATAATGGGAAGTGGGCTTAAAATTGTTGCAGTGAATGAAAATGGCCATTTGGGTGACCTTTTCGTGACTGAGGTCAAGATATTTGGCCATACGCCGTATACCTGCATATGGCCAAGGTTATACTCTTAGCTATACGACATGCTTGAAATTTTAATGTTAGCCAGGTCTTCTTGGGCTAATGTAGCGAGTGGCGTTCCTAGGGTTCTGTATTAAGCCCTTGCTTTTTCTTATATATATTAACGATTTAGATGTCGGCCTGTCAGTAGTTTCAAAGTTTGCGGATGACACGAAGTTGGGTGGTTGGGCGATAAATGACGAAAATAGAGGTAAAATCCAGGAAGATCTGAATAAAATCGTAGATTGGACGAACAAATGAGATTTAACGTAGATAAGTGCAAATTTTACATATAGGTTCTCGTAACAGTAATTTTGCGTATAGTATGTCAAGGAAGGAGTTGGCAAGCATAGATCAGGAAAAAGATTTAGGAGTTATAGTCACTGGTGATTTAAATGTAGCGAAAGTACAGCAGCGGTCAATAAGGCGAAGAAAGTGCTAGGTTTTATAGCTAGGAATTTTGAATACAAATCGTGCGACATTATTGTTTCGCTTTATAAATCATTAGTTGAACCCCATTTGGAGTACGCGATCGAATTTTGGAATCCGTATATGCGCAAGGATATAGACAAAATCGAAAGAGTTCAAAGACGAGCAACTAAGATGATTCCGTCGCTTAGGTCAAAGTCGTACGAGGATAGGCTTAAGGAGTTAAAATTGACTACACTCGAGACTAGGAGGCTAAGGGGTGATCTAATCCAGGTTTTAAAATTATGAATGGGTTCAATAGTAAACAGAGATAGTCTTTTCGAAATACCACAATATAGTAGAATTAGAAATAAGCTGACAAGTAGAAGGTTCGAGACGGCAGTTGCCAAAAACTTTTTACGCATAGAATCAGTGGCGGTTCCTCATATGGGCAATATGGGCAGCCGCACAGGGCGGCATTTGTGGAGGGGCGGCATGAGCGCCTGCAAAAAAAATAAAAATAAAAATAAGAATAAATAAATAAAGAAATAAATAAAAATAAAAAATAAAATAAAATAAATAATAAAAGATCAATGACTTTGCATCAAGGAAGGTAAGAAGAGTCAGGCTTTAGATGGCAGTTGTGCTGTGGTGCAATTTATTTTGTTTCTTGTTCAAAGTGTAGCATAATAATTACCCTCTCTTAAGTGTCTTATTCTATTTATGTGATAGAGCATTTATACAATTTAGAAATTTGATTCTCTAGTTTATTTATGGCAGTTGTGCAATTTAATTTGTATTTTTCCTGTTCATAGTATCATAATTACATTCTCTTAAGTGAGTTATTCTATTTACGTGATGAAGGATTTGTAAAATTCAGAAATTTGAGTCTTTGTTTTGGTTCTGAAGTTCCAACAATTAGTCCAATAAAAAGTTATTTTGTGAAAGAGTTATGTCTGTCCTTTATTTTGGGGGATTCGAATGTGTGTGTGTTGGCGAACAGGGGGGGGGGCGCTGAAGGTGAGGTTCGCCCAGGGCGTCATGTAAGCTAGCACCGCCACTGCATAGAATAGTAAATAGCTGGAATAGTTTGCCGTAGAAGTAATTAGTAGCACGTCTATAAACATGTTAAAATCGATTAGATGCATATGTTGATATATTAGGTATAGTTTAAGGTAGTGAAATTGTGGTTTTTGTGGTTCAGAACCAACGTTAAATTGTAGGTCTCCTCCGCCACCACGGGAGGCGCAATACACAATTACAAACACGGTTAGGTAGACCAGCCATAAGTGGATTCTCGGGTCTTTGTTGGTCTGAAACATTATTATATTACAGCATTGAGCCGCCGCCGTACTGCCACTGATATATAAACCCACAAGGAAAATTAAAAACGCTATTCCAAGGCTTTTCGTGAGGTCGATTAACATCATCTCGTCAGGGAATGAAAGGGCAAGGCAAGAGGCAAAATATCTATACCTGTACAGTGAAGACAAATTTGATGAGAGGAATTAACAAAACATTAACAAGTACTGATTAGGGAAAAAAGGTATTTTAACGAGATATGGTCCACTTTATAAGTTCCCGAACAATTATATTAGTTATTTATAAAGTACAGGGTGAGCGAAAAGTCCCTGCGCACCTGCAAGAAGTGTAGTGAACCTGTACGCAGGGCCGCCGAGAGCTGTCACGGGCCCCGGGGAAGGATTGGTATATGGGCCTCCCTGTTTACTCAGTACTGTATTATGAATGCTTTTTGTGTACAGAACAAGCAAACTGATTATATGTCCAAGTCACTATTCAAAACATACAGTATGAATAAACAACTCAGAAGAAAATGCCATTTTATTTTTCGAATCAATTATATTCATTCTATCACCATACAATTTACAAATGCAGTACCAGTCCATGCAGGCAAGACAATTGTTTACTGCAAGATTTTAATAATTAGAAGTGTACTTTCTTTGCCTTCTCTCTAGCAAAGTGGTAAATGATTCTGATGAAATTTAAAGTACGGGCTAAACTGGCTTCCAATTACAATGGTTCCCAGATCTGTCAGTCGGGCTTGGGCATTGGTGGACCGCAGATAATATTTTATCTGTTTCAATTTGACTGTGATAATCTCTATAAAATGTATGTTCATTAATTATATTTCCTCTCTGTTATTTAATCAATTGCTTTATTAATATTTTTAGATTTTATCTCCCATCTTTCTGAGCCCCCGAGAGGTCCAGGCCCAGGAGATTTATCCCGGCTTCCCGCCCTCTCAGCGGCCCTGCCTGTACCTGTACTGTGTTGGAAGTGGAAGGTGCACAGGGACTTTTCGCTCACCCGGTATATGAACGCATATTCTGCAATGTCCCTTTCATTTATTCCTTTTGTTTATAGAATTTTAGAACTTCCCAATTAATATTATGATTACATAAACACTGCATTAGAATTATTCGCAGTTCTTCTTGTATGTTATATGATTCTGATGAAATTTAAAGTACGGGCTAAACTGGCTTCCAATTAAATTATTATATATATATATATATATATTCTTTGGTACGTTCTTGTTATCCCGGACCCCAGACTTTCTACCTGTTGCCAGACTTCAATTTTGACACAATATTTTCGTTAAAACGACTTTAAACCTAACGACTTAACCTAACCCTACCAACTAGTTAGGTTAATTAAATGTCCAATTAGGTAAACTGTACGGCTGTACGCCCTTGATAATTGGTAGGTTAAGTCGTGATATTTTCGTTAGTTTTAACAAAAATATTCTGTGTCAAAAGTGAAATCTGGCAACTGTTAAAAGTCTGGGGTCCAAGATAACAGGAAAGTACCTATTCTTTTATTTACTTTTATAAAATTATGTATTTAATTTATAATTTCTTAGTTATTTAATATTCTTAAAAATTGTAGTATTATAATCATGCTACTCGTTCGGAGGATATTTTTGCAGCCAATCAAAGATGCTGGAGGTTGATGACGTAATGACTCAACTGTAAAAAAAAACTAATGGAGTCACATATTCAAAGCATTCAAAGTTAATTAAAGTTTTATATTGTAAATAAATGCTAAAAGCTAAATGCCTTTAAAGTGTGCTGCGGTATTCTAATTAAGTACACCATTATGTAAGTAAAGCAGTTTAATTCCTTTTCATGGCCATTAAGTCTGTTTAGTTTAAAGATGAATAACATATTTGCCAGTCAAAACGGCCACAGACCATAACAGCCACACCCATATAGTCCATAAGAATGGTAAGGAGTGACTAAGGACAACAAAATGCCACAGGCGCGTCAAAGTTGTTCAAGGTGTGAAGGCTTTATTATACAGAAATTGGTACTTTCCTGTTAACGGGAATACCCTAAAAAAAAAGTTTTACTGTTTATGTATTTTTGGTCTCGTCATTTTCGTTTAAACTAACGAAAATATCACAACTTAACCTAACCAATCATCAAGTGCGTACAGTTGACCTAACCGGGCATTAAATTAACCTAACAGGTTAATATAACGGAAAATGCCCGTTAGGTCAACTGAATGCCAGTTAGGTTAATTGAATGCCCGGTTAGGTCAACTGTACGGCGTACGCCCTTGATGATTGGTTAGGTTAAGTTGTGATATTTTTGTTAGTTTAAATGAAAATGACGAGAGCAAAAATACATAACAAACAGTAAAACTTTTTTTAGGGTATTCCCGTTAACAGGAAAGTACCCAGAAATTTGATTACAGTCGTCCAAGGTTTGAAGACTATTATACAGAAATTTGATTACAGTTGTCACTGTTTCCATTGCTTGATTATATAATATGAAACAGAAATTACCTTAAGCATATATATATATATATATATATATATATATATATACAGGCCTACACAAAATTCAGTCCATAAAATCGTGGAATTTATTGGCTTTTGAACCCCTTACCACATATATATGGATTTCTTCATGCGATTTTAAATTATGGTTGTATTATATATGACAGTATGCGGTAAAGAGTTAATGAAAACTGTGTGGATTTAATTACGTCAGCAATGACTGCGTTCTGACAATCATTTTCCCGCGCAGGCTGAAAATGCTGGAAGCCTAACGCTTCGTATATTGTACCTATTATTATAGGTTTGTTTATGGTGTGTTTAACCACATATTGTACGTATCTACGCTGAGGGAGTGTGTAGTAAACGTGGAAATTTCAAGAAAAATGTTTTGCTTACCGTTGGTCTTGCAGTTTGCTTTTCTCCATAAGTTTTTTATTTTTTTTTATTCCGGTCCGCAATATTACAGTATATCTAGCTATAATTAGAATTAGGTCCGTTGGTTGTAGGTCTAATCAGCCGAACTTAATTGAGACTAGTCTAAGCCTATCCTAGTTAGGCCAACCTTTAACTTAGGTAAATAATACTTTTATTTAGGCGTAAGATAATCTACTCAATTTTGTCTCACGTTTATTTTGAGCATTCAAATTAGGGTTAGCAGTGCTTCGAGTTCACTAGTATAGTGGGTTAATTTCGGTCAAAACTTTAATTTTAGTTTAAACTTTCGTACTACGTGTCGAGTTCTAGTAATTTCAGTGAAACTGCGTGTGTTTTGAACATATTATCCCGCAACGCCATTGGAAAATTCGAGCAGATTTTGTAGTCTGGATTACAAGTATGAGAAGTTTGGCAGAATTGATGCACAGATTTAAAAATAAGGATTAAATAAACTCCAAAATGTCAGTGATGTGATTTCAAATTCTAACTTGTAGAATGGGAAAAGTGATTTAGATTACCCATCTGATAAGATTTAGGAACTAGTATTAACATAGAAAATGACTCTTCTAGATTTGAAACTAATGCACTAGTTTGAAAAATGATGCATCAAATCTGGTAAATTTCTGGCAGACTTTTCAGTAAAGATTCGGCAGAACACATCACCCAAAATTACATACCAGATAATTTTCTGATGTATTGTAATGTGTTTGAATAGAGTCAGCTATCCATTTTTTGTGCATCTGAGCAAGTTTTGAGATAAATAATTTTTGTTTTAAGGAATGTAGACCTATATCATGAAAGTTGCTCAATTTCACAAAAAATGGATAGCAGATTGTTAAAATGCCTCAAAATACATTGAGTAAGTATTTTCTGGTATGTAATTTCTCTTTCTTTATTGTAATCTAACCTAACCTATAATTACTTTTTTTTTTCCACAGCTTGGACATAAATGAGTTTTTAATATCACATCATGATTTGCAAAAATATCCAAAGCTTTATCATCATCTAAGGCAACATGTTGAATTAAGTAATCAACTCTATTTCAGAACGCACAGTTATGGTCAAAGAAACAATTATTTGCTGTCAATACTTTCAGTTGCCAATTTTGATAAGATAATATAAAATATTGATTTACAATCTTATTACTGGTAATATTCATTTGCACAGTATATGAAACACACTTTCTTTCATTATTTTTTATAAGGATTCTGAATATATTGTTTTTTTAAGGTTTAGGTGATGTTTTGCAGAATATTAACTACATTTTCAATTTGGGTTTTATTCTGAAAAGGGCTGATGTTGGTGAGACTTAAATTAAAGTATTTTTACTGTCACGTGGAAATTGTTCATTGATAAATAGTATGAGAAGTTTGGTAGAAGTAATACACACAAGTATTTTAAATGAGGAGTGAAGTGACTCCAAATCTTAGCTAATTTGCATCACTTCCTTTTTTCACTATTTTATATTATTAACCCAATAATACTATTAACTCCAGGTTTGAAACCCAGTATGAGAGGTTTGGCAATTGTGATGCTCAGATTTTAAAAGTATGAGGGAAATGACTTCAGATCCTATAGAAAATGGGAAAAGTGGCCCAAATACAGTACCCATGTAATTGTAATATTAATCAGCAAAACTTTATCATTCAGACTGTTCAGAAATAGTCCATAATAGGTTGGTAATATGCAGGGGTGCAGTGCCAATTTTATAGGTGCTGGAGCTCTGGTGGGCCTGACAAAAGCCTGCCATTTCCTATCCTGTTTCTATATATGCCACACGATGACTAAGTATTTTGTGTTTGCACTCACTCACTAAACTGTTGATAATTAATGGAGACAATTTTTTTGTTGCTTGTTATGGTAATTCCTCCAAACTTCCTCTTGCAGAGGTGCCGGAGCGGCACTCCGGTGAGCTCCGGCAGCACTGCACCCCTGGTAATATGTTAACTTAGGTTTGGTTAGGGTTACATTACATTACATTTCATTTCATTTGGAAAATATGTGTGAAAAATGCTCTGTATGAATTGGTCCACAATTAACCCACCCCTTATATCTCCAGTCTAGCTATAGAGTAGATCAAGTCTAGCCTAGAGGGGTCAGCCTAGAGATTCTGGAAATGGTCCAGAGCGGGCAGATAAATTGAGGTCCACAGTAGGATTCCTCACCAAGTTAGGTTAGGGCAATCTACCTTCACCTTTGTTAAGCTATGAGTTGATGCTAGGTCTTAGGCCACAATGTAGGCCTAAGTTGTCTGACCCAGCTTAATTTAATGAATCTATGTAAACCTGGGTTAAAAACACATTAGTCACTTACTGCTAGTTATTAGGCTCTCTCTTTTCTCCTTGTTGTATAATTGTCGAGAGCGTACTTGCTGGTGGGGATCTTTCTTCGGTGTCTGTTCTCGTCCCTCCTCCAGTTGCGTCCTCTCGCCCCGTTCTTCGTTTTCGTTCTCCTTTGTTCTCCTCTTCGCGGGGCTTTTTCCACCAGCGTGTTGGTTTTTTCCTCGGTTGGTTGAGCGGTAATGTATATCTATTACCGAGCATGCTCTTGTCACACAGTATATAAATACTAGTGTGGAGAATAACTCTGGTGAGCAACCAATTGGTTTCATCCACCCAGTTATTGACATAAAAGGAATTTAATAAAATTTTGTTAGATTAACTACCTACCTACTCAGTGAACCATTTTCGTTACCTCCCAACTACCCACTCATCAGCTTTCCATATATGAAGCTACTCGGGCCTGTTGAGGTTATCCAAGTTATAAACTATATTTCATAATAAAAAATTTGCAAAACATCACACTCAAGTCAGCTAATTAACATAAAACTACAGAGTGACCAAAGTAGTCTACTTAACTTAAGCTAAAAATATACACTATTTACAAACTCGCTCTCATTCATGAAAGTGTCCAACTTTTTCGTAAAACTAACTAAGGAGCTACTATTGACCATATCATATGGCAAGTCATTCCAAAAATCTACTACTCTATGATTAAAAAAGTGTTTTTGTAGAACCAGTCTATGAGTCTGTTTTCTAATTTTCTTATGCCTTCAAGTTTTTCCACCAGACTAATAAAAAAAGTTATCTAAATTCTGAAAACATTTTGAACATCTCTATCATATATCCCTGCAAACACTGTCTCTCGAAACCAGACATGGTCTATTACTGGGTTTCTATTACTTTCTTCTAAATTACTTTATTTTTCATCTATTACTATTGTATTACTTTTGTATGTGGGGTATTCACTCATTTGAAAAGGATGTTTGTCTATTTAAATGCAATTAGAAGCAGTTGTGTTAACAAATATTTGTTCAACTAAATCATTACAATTTCAGAGAAAAATTTGCCACAGAGATGTTTATTTTAGTTTAGAGTAGATTTAGTTCATTTTTTCAGTTCTTTGTTCACACAATATTTCCATTGCATCTCAGAAACATCAGTTGTTGCCTTTCAGACACAGTATTTGAACATCTCTCTGGCCTGAAGATTTTCCTTCTGATACTGAACAATCGTTCTACAGGGGCTGATGTGGCTGGAACTGCCAAATAACCTTGCCAGTTGATCAGGGTTGGGACTCGTTGGCTTTCTAGTATGGCAGTGGGTCCTTGGATCTTTCCAGGCAGGGCTTGGTCAGGTAGTCCTGTACCTCTGACTGGATTGAGGTAGAGGTAGTGGCTGTGGTAGTAGGCTGTCGTCCCATGAAGAGATCCAGGAAATCCATATTTCCCTTAGACTTCTTGGCAGGGGACTCAAGTTGAGGTGGTGATGAATCTTGTTGAACTTGGCTGGCCTTGAATCAGCTCACTCTGCAACTTCTTAAACTGTGCTCCAGAACACCATTTAAGCTTGAAGTGTGGGTCAAGCTGTAGCCAGAAGAAAATGACCTTGTCTTCATAAGGACATATGCGCTTCTCAAAAGAAGAATTCAGGAATGCTACAAATTTGCAGTCAAACAATTTTAAATGAGTTATTTGGTAGGGATGTACCGATATTGCTTTTTAGCTGATAACCGATACCAATATCCAGCTAGGGTTTATTAGGCCCTAGTTTGTCATATTTTTGTAACATATTCATAATTTATTTTGTTTTGAAAATTTGGCAACAAAGCAATAATCCTTTTCATTAAAGATGGCAACACTGCATTAGATGTCATAATTTTGTTTGTTATACAAAAATTTTGGACTGTGGGCTTATGTCAGGCTTAGTAAATGTGTTTTTAACCAGCTAGCTGGGTTAATATTGTAAGCTATGACTACAAGATAAGTTTTTGTTTTTCTAGGCTTTATATCTATTTCTCAAAGGATTTACACTTGTTTGATTGGCTGTTTGCAAAGAAAATTGGGTAAAACTTGTGTGCTACATTTCTTAGGACCTAGGCTATGATTAAAATAAAATAAAAGCTATGATGAAAAAAATATCGACTTATGTGAAGTGATAAAACAATAAAATATTTGAAATTTCTTCTAAATAGTTTTTTATTCATAATTTTAGAAAAATCATACTTTTGAAATATTGGCCAATACTGTTAAAAATTTACCAATATATTGGTACATCCCTATTATGTGGAAGTGAAATTTAATTTAGGATATTTTAAATAGCCTTATATTTACAAGGTTTTTGGTTTTTATCACTTTAACCAACGAATAAAGGAATTCAATGATACTAAATACAGCCGAGATGCATAAATTAGCCTGAGAAATACCAACCTTTAGGTGTGTTGTCAAGTTTGATGTTTTACCAGAATGAGATTTCAGTCACAGTACTTGCATACAGTTCTTACTTTCACCCTCAGCCTTGAGAACCTTAAAGTGATTAGTTTTCCAGACTGACATTCTGGCTCTGAAAAACCAAACACAAATTAACAATTATCTCTAGGGGAATTCTCAGATGGTGGCAGTTGGTGAGGTGTGAATTCGGTCAGTTGCGAACTATACACAATCAACACAGCCATAGTTGGAGGAGGTATGGTTGCCAGATACAATATTACAGTATTTTTTTTTTGTGCATATTCATCAGTATGTTATTATTTGATTTACATTTTGCAGTGATATAATATTCTTGTGTAACAATGAAACGTTATACAGGTATGCAAGGCTTTTGGTGTGTAATAAACAAGCATGATATGGTTGTTTTTTATTATTACCTTGTCAGAAAGTGGATGAATGATAGCAGTAACTATGAGAAAATTTTTGAGAACCTAGAGTTAATGAAGTGCCACTGTAATTAAAAAGTAATAGACCATTATCTATTACTTTGCTTTCTATTACTATTACAGCCAAAAAGTTATGTTACTATTACTTGAAAAATCTTGTAATAGTCTATTACTATTACCCCATGTCTGTTCAAAACTAAACATACCCAGTTCCTTTCATCTTTCCCTGTATTGAATCTGGGTTGCAGAAAGTGAAAAGTGGGACACCACAGGGATCATTGTTAGTTCCATTACTCCTTATTTTATATTTAAATGATTTAGAGAAGGGAGTAGGTACTGTAGTAGCTAAAGTTTCTAAACTTAGATACAAAAGTAGTTGCCCCAGTTACAAATATAGAAAATTCTTATTATAAACTACAAAAAGATCTTGATAGATTAGTTGCCTGGGCTAGTAAATGGTGGATGGAATTCAATGTTTAAAAATGCAAGGTCATCCATTTTGGTAGAAATGATGAAAACTTTAGTTATGAGATGCAAGGAAACTGGTTAGAGGATATTAAACAGGGAAAAGTTCTTGGCATTATAGTTAGTAGTGACCTAAATTTTTCTTAGCAGTGCTTAGAAGCTAGGAATAAGTCACGTAAAATAAAGGAGCCTCTGGAAGACTTAAGATCCTTAATTTGAAAGGTTAAAAAAAAAAAAAAAAAAAATATCCTCACAAAAGGAGTTGACCAAATAACTGTTCTTGGATGTTGACAGTCGATGGATTTCTACTTGGCTTGCCAGTCAGTTTTATCCAAATGTAAGAAACATGAAACATTTAAGACACTAGCTTCCCAATAGTTTTATTAGGAACATTGGTACTTTTCTGTTATCTGCCCCCTACATTATTGAATGCCTGGTTAGGTCAACTGTATGCTGTTGATGATTGGTTAGGTTAAGTCATGATATTTTTGTTAGTTTTACCAAAAATATCACAACTTAACCTAACCAATCATCAAGGGCGTATAGTTGACCTAACCAGGCATTCAATAATGTAGGGGGCAGATAATGGATAAGTACCAGAACATTAACCTAGGTACTTTGCTACTTTGTCAAGAGAAGGGAATAATTTTATATTGCTTCAAGCCACATGCCAGTCATCTCCAGCAGCCTCTAGATCAGGGCTTCTCAATCTTGAGGTCACAAACTGCTCTGATAATTTTATTTTCAATTCTCTTCCTACACCCATCTGACAAGACGTTTATCAATCATGAGTGTAGTTGAATAAAACAGCTGAAATCCAGGCCCTTTCTGTACATAATAAACGCTGTGCTTAAAAAGTGTGTGTGTGTATATATAAAATAACTTTTGGGGAGTTTGTTGAACTTCAACCAGTGTTTGGGGTCACAAATTGTGTGAACATGACTTTTGGGGTTGGACATGATGAAGGTTGGGAAGCCCTGCTCTAGATGCTGACATCTATGGGCCTTTAAAAAAGTGTTTTAAGCAGTGTTTAGAGGCTAGAAATAAGGCAAATAAAATGTTAGGTATTATTAAGAAGAATGTTAGTTACAAAAATAAGAAGTAGCTACCATACATAATCTGCAGATTATATAATTCTTACATTAGTCCTTGTTTAGAATATTGCATTTAAGCCTAGCTGCCAAGTCCCTTCACCATAGGCATGATGTAGATATGCTTGAAGGTGTGCAACATAAGACAATCAAGCTTATCCCTGGCTTAAAAAGATTGGAGTACAGTGAAAGACTAAAGGAACTGGGCATGTTTAGTTTTGAGACACATTGTTTGAGGGGAGAGATAGATACAGATGTTGAAAATGTTTTCACGCTTGAGCAATTTAGATGCAAGTAACTTTCTTATGCACCTTGGTGGTGTAGTGGTTAGCGTTGCTGACTACAAATCCATCGGCTCCAGGTTTGAGACCCAGTGATGGCAGCCAGCGTGCAGCAAAACCCAGCTGTTCATCCTTCCACACAATAAAGAAAGTGGTTGGTAGATAAATGGGTACCTTGGGTAGCCTAGTGGTTAAGCCACTGGGCTGTTGGTGGGGTGTAGTTCGGATTCCACGTTAAACTATAGATCTGAGGTGGCGTGAAAAGCTTTGACCTTCGTCAGAATGAACAATCCAGGCGGAAGCTAAGCAAAGGTTATTAGAGTTTGATGGAAGAACTCAGACCTATTAAGAATTAGAAAACAGGCTTGTAGACTAGATCAACAAAAATATTCTTTAGTCATAGAGAGGTGGATTTTTAGAATGACATGCCATGCGATGTAAATAGTGGCGGCTCTTCGTTAGTTTTAAGAAATTGGATGCTTGCTTTCATAACTGAAAGAGAGAATTTTTTAAGTTGCGTAAATTGTGTGCAGTTTAGGTGGTTATGTAGGCTACTTTGGTAGCTCTGTAAATAGTTTTATGTTGATTAGCTGACTTCAAAGTGACATTGTGCAATTGAATATAAAATATAACTTTACATTATTTATAACTTGGAGAACCTCAACTAGTTCACCACATTGTGCTTTGGTTACTTCTTAGAAGAAAATAGAGATCTCGTAATTTCTTTTAATTTTGATTTGTTTATCCTGATTTTGATTTCATAAGATGCTATAATTTGGATGGACCATATAGATCATTTCCAAAGATTCATATTTTGGAATTTTATCAGATGCATTTCAAAATGGTGAATGATAGTTCTTACCAATGAGAAAATTAGTCATAAATTATTCATTTATTAGTTGAACATCTGAAAAAGGTTATTTGATGTTTGCACCACTATTTATCCTCTAATCCAGTGGTTCCCAACCTTTTTTGCGCCATGCCCCACCTCGACACCTCAAAAATTTTGATGCCCCCCATTAATATAAAAACAAATTTGGTGTTGAAAAGGTATTATTTAAAATTTACAATAATATGAGTACATTTAATATGAGTTACCGTACATTCAATATGAGTAAATAAACTTGAGGTTGAAGCTAACTAAATTATTACCTTGAAATAAAATTTCTCAGTTGAAAAGTTATAATTTTAAATTTCAATAATATGAGTCAAGAAACTTGAGATTGAAGCTAACTATATTATTTCCTTGAAATAAAACTTCTCGGTTGAAAAGTTGCAATTTTAAATTCACAAAAAAGTAATTTAATCAATAATACCACTTTAAATTCACAATATTAGGTAAATATATAGCAAATTCAAAGTTTGATAATCTCAAGTTAGTGAGATCCTTGAGCTTGATGTTTACTACAAATGGTTTTGATTTCAGGCACTAACTTAGTTAGCTTCAGTCTTAAGTCTCCTCGTTTTGTGATATCCAGTCAGTTTCTTTTTTTCTGTAGTAAGTCAGTCAGTCAGCACTAAAGCCACATTCCACCAAATATGAAGATGGGAATGGTAACAGTAGCTCTCTCGCCAAACGAGTTGAATTATTATGTATAAATTTCATTTTATTATTATGTATAAATTTTATAATTTTATTATTATGTATAAATTTCATTTTATTGTAGCATTTTCAAATTGCACCCCACGTTGGGAATCACTGCTCTAATCTAAGAGCTCAGTGAAGCCTGAAGATTAAGGGTCAAATTATATAAAATCAGGGCTGTGGAGTCGGCACATAAAAAACCGACTCTGACTCCTCAATTTTTTGTCTATCCGACTCTGAAAGTATATTAATTCTAAATCTGCTATGATGATAATTACACAAGAGGCATTTCATCACCACCACGTGAAGCATCATCATCTGTGGTCATTGTTACGGTAACTTTGTCTGTAGTAAAGAATCTTGTAAGTGGTGCTTGTCGTTCAGTAGATTTCTGATCTTTCGTTAACTTTGAAGTAGTTGGAAGGTTTTTATTACTATCTTTCTCAATGACAACTTCTAAAATTTTGGGATGGAAACACTGCAAATGTCTTTTCAAATTTGATGCTCTGGTTGGTGCATTTTTATCAGAGCCAGTAAAACCACTGATTTTTGCTTCACATAATTTTTCATCATCATCATCATCTTCTATCATACACTGACACACGAAATGTTTCCCATCTGTGGTTATTGTAAAATATTAAAAAACTGCAGACTTTGTTGGAAGTGTCTTTGCCATTGTGAAAGGGGTTTTAGACTTGAAAGTTAAAAACTTATGAAATTTAGAAAGAACTCGAAATTAAATAAGCATTAAAAATAAAAAATATTATCTGAAAAGAAAAAATGAATTAATGGCATTAGTGTCTGAAATGGAAAACATTGTGTTTATTATTTAAGTGGTTTAACCACCATAGCTGCCAGTGATATCACACACAAACATATTTTATTAAAATTTATATTGAGGTCGGAGTCGGTACATTTTTACCGACTCCGACTCCAGCACCACCAAAATTGCTTCCGACTCCACAGCCCTGTATAAAATTGTACAATTGACAGTAATTACTGTTTTATGGTGACTGTAATATTCTAATATTTATTTTATAAATAAAATATTTTCACAATGACTTTAATGACTTTACAGTTATTTAAATTCATTGTCTAAGTTTCATCTATTAGTTCATTTATGGTATGCATTTTAAACTGATTAATATTTTGTATTCATGATTTATATCATAACTAGGCCTATCTACGAAGTGTAATGTTAATTAATCTGAGGTCCCGGTAAAGCCTAAAGCTTAAGGGCCAAATTAAATAAAATAAATAATCCAATTGACAATTAATTACTGTAAAATGGGGGAATAGGGATAATGTAGGTAATTGGGATACTTTCAAAAATATATTTTAATAAGTAATTTTAGCATTGTAAAATCTTTATATACAGTATTTGACTATATTATATAAAGGATTAATTTACAGTGCTAAATTTACTTATTCAAACATATTTTTTTAGAGTATCCCAATTACCCCACATTCTCCCAATTCCCTTATTTGATGGTACAGTACTTTGTTAAAATTAGTTACTTATTCAAACAACAAAAATTTTAACATTTTACAAATAAATAATTATTCATTCATATAGGCTTATATCCACTTTAGATGTGTGTTTTGAGTTTGGACACCAGTCAAAATCTCATGGTTTATGTTTATACCTATGGGGATATACTCTTTGCAGTGGTGTACTAAGGGGGGTGCGAGGCAGGGCCGGTTTTAAGCCGATTAGACCAATTTGTTCAAATTGGGCCCCGCGCACGCGCTCGAGTTGGGGATGCTATGATGAATTAATGAGTGTCCAGTAGGGTGGTCCTTAAAATTCAAAGTTGGGAAGTTTCAGCTCCCACCCCTGGAAATCATTCGAATGGTTGAGAGAACTCTCTAGTTGAATCTTTTATTAAATCGGACAACGTTTACCCCTCCCTCATCGACCTTGAACTTTTACCCCCGGAGTTGTTGCCCGGTTAGCGATCCTGGGTCTGTAGGGTTCGCTTCCGAGAGTCCGGAAACTGGCAGCGGTGGCGAGCGACGACTTGCAGGAGGAACTGGAGTTGCTTCTCGTCGTGGGTCAGCGTCCGGTTGTACTCTTGGACGAGGGCAACTCCTCGCTCGGCATGGTCGTTGATTACGGCGAGCCCTCCCACACGTGCCGCCGCTGTCTTGAAGTCTTCCCGCTTCGGCCAGGTCTCCGGGTCGACCTCGAGGAAGCCGTCCTCCAGTCGAAGTTTCTCGAAGAAACCTCGTGTGTTGGACGACGCCAGGTCTTCCAACTGAAGCCCGGCGAGTACTCGGTTTGGCAGCGTGGGCCGTTTCGCCGGGGACTCCTCACCGACCCGGTCGTGGAGAGAGGCGATGATCTTCCTCTTCTGATCGACGGCGATCCCCGGATCGAACAGCGCCAGCGCCACCAGCTCCTCCGACAGGTACCAGAGGTGGTTCTGGAACTTGGTCAGCGCCGCCTTGGCCACCGCAGGGTTGATGTCAGAGTAGGCCAGCAGGTCCTTGAGGAGGGCGAAGTCATTTCGGGGGGCAGTTGCGGCGATCGGAGCCTCCGTCCACGCCTTGGCGTAGACCCGACAGACGAAGATGCAGATGCTCCGGAGGCCACTCTCCTCCCTCGCCGTGAGTTTGAACTGCTGTCGGAACATCCAGACCTTCAAGGCGTAGATTGCCTTCGCCATCCAGCGGGCGTGGTGAATCGGCCCGGGAGCTCGGAAACGCACTCCTCGCGGGGGGACGTGACCGACGAAGAGGAGGGTGAGCTTGAGCAGCTCACGGTAATCGTCGCGCAGGTCCTTGCGCTCGACTATCGCCTTCTCAAACCACTCCGTGTCGACAGTGGTGAGCAGAGGAGCGACATCGGGGTGCGCAGCGCCGGACTCGTACTGGCTTCTGTCCAGGAAATCCCAGCGCTCCTGAAAACGCTTGAAGAGGGTCACGTCAGGACCGGACGTGGGGCCCATCACAGCCGTGAACGCCGCACCGAGGAGGAGCTCCAGCACATGATGGCGACACGCGAAGTAGAGCAAGTCTTTCGCGAGGTGTTGCTCGATGAGGACGCACGCTCCGTTGTTCCGGCCGGTGTTCGAGGCGGTGGTATCGAATGACAAGCCACTCACTTGCTCAGTGAGCTCCCACTCCTCCAACGCGTTGAGGACGGCCTTGGCCATCTCAGAGCCCGTTCCACTCGGCAGCTTCGGGACGCCCAGGAGCTGCACCGCGCCGTTACCGGAGACCAAGATGGGAAGCCGATCGACTTGCTCCTTGCTCGTCAAGTCCTGCATGAGCTTGCCGTCCCAGTGAACGACAAGATTGCCGGCCCTCAGCTCTTCCTTGAGCGCCACGTTGAGCCTGGAGCGGTGCCTGCGCCGGTGTCGGCGGATGGAGCTGCGGTTGATAATGAGCTCTGCGACGTCGTGCCCAAGCGACCGGGCAACCTCTGTCAGGACGTAGACAGCTCCTCGGTCGGTCACCTTCGTGCGATCCAGCGACAACGCCACAGCCGCCGAAACGATGTTCGTCGTGCCCCGCCTGGAGCGCTTCGGAGCCCGAGGGCTCCCTTCTTCTCCATGGTCGTCGCTCTCCGCTGCGCTTGCGGCACCACTGGAAGAGGACGAAGACCACTCGAGCTCCACTCGGGCCGTAGATGTCGTCGCTTCTTCCTCGGCTCGCTGCCTCCGTCGGTCTTCTTCCCCTTGGCGTTGAGATGCGCGGGCATCGACAGCGGCTAGCGTCGAGTCGACGGACCCCAGCTTGCCGCGCCGACGGGGTTCGCGCTGAGCGAGGAGGAACGCCTTGTCCTCGTTCTTGAGCAGCTCCATGGCGTTAGCGGCAGCGACGTCGAACAGGTTCATCATCCGCTCGCTGAACTCGTCCTCCCGCTTCGCTTGAGCGCCAGCTCGCCCCTTGTTCCTCTTCACATCGTTGAACTCCTTGTGGAGCTTCTCAATCTTGGTGACGATGTGGTCCTTCCGGCGGAGGGGGATTCGCGCCTTGGACCACACCTCGGTGACGAGCTCGACGACCTGGTTGGCGGCCTCTCGAAGTGACTTCTTCTGGACGTCGATCCTGTAGACCGTCAGGGCCAAGACCTCTTTTTGCGAAGGAAGTTGCGACCCGGCGATCGATTCCTGCGGGGCAATCAGGTAGCGCAGCTTCGCTGCCATGATCCAGGTTATCTACTTAAAGGTTGAAGGAGTTATTCACTATTCAGTTTAAATTATAATCATTAGAATTTACAGTTTTACACACATTAGTTATCCAACCACTGACGG
Source organism: Bathynomus jamesi (assembly GCA_023014485.1). Taxonomy (NCBI): domain Eukaryota; kingdom Metazoa; phylum Arthropoda; class Malacostraca; order Isopoda; family Cirolanidae; genus Bathynomus; species Bathynomus jamesi. The sequence goes on from JAJOZX010002374.1 coordinate 248,775, forward strand.
GTAGCTTGACTTATGGTTAAAGGAGTTATTCAGTTTAAATTATAATCATTAGAATTTACAGTTTTACACACATTAGTTATCCAACCACTGAAAATCTGGAAAGAATGAAAAAAACAAACATTACAAATTATGTAACATTTACTTGAAAGTCAAAAAATTAGCTTAATGGTAATGCTCAATGAGGGAGGGGTAAACGTTGTCCGATTAAAAACATAAATCACCTAGAGAGTTTTCTCGACCATTCGAACGATTTCCGCAGGTGGGAGCTGAAAAATGTTCAACTTGAAATTTCACCCCCTAAGCAAAGACCACCCTAGTGTCCAGTGTGCACGAAGTTTCTTGTTACTGTGAAGGCAGTGAAACTATTCAGTCCGTCCTCGTATATCTCTGTTTCAATGTTTTATTGCTAATCGTTTGTTTATTTGTTTTGTAATTTCAGTTTATCGTCGCCGTTTAGCTTTTTTAAAAAAAAGGTAATTTGTGGACGATATTCAAACCCTCAACACAGAAAGAGCGCTGTTAATGAGATTATATAACATAAAGCTTGGAATGTAAAGTTGTGTTGTTTGTTAAATATGTCCAAATTGTTTATATGTCCAAACTGCAAACTTGAAGTGTCTTAAGCCTGCATGTAACAGAGAAACGTGGTGGTAAGTAGATCCTACATATTAAATTAACTAGTTTTTGCCTCATTATCATAGAGAGCATTTACATTTCTATTTACTAGAGCTTGTTCTTTTGCCCCCTGCGCTTTTCTTCTTACTCCCAGGCTTTTAAAAATCATGAAATCTTTTGCTTTAATCATTAGATGCATACATGCACATCTTTATTATTTTTCAGTGCCAGGGAGTCTTTATTGTGAATGATTTTGTTTTTGTTTTGTAATTTCAGTTTATCGTCGCCGTTTAGCTTTTTTAAAAGAAAAGTAATTGAAAAAGCCCTTACATCATCGTCATCATGGCAAGCACAAGCAGAGATAGAGACAAAGGGCGAAAGTATTTGAGCGGCAATCAGAAACGAGCACTGGCCAAGGCTAAGGCAGCTGAAAATGAAAAACAAAGAGGTGCTCTAGCGAAATTTCTTGTCACTCCAACTTTGAAACGACAACGGGTAGAGGGCCCCGCTAGGCGCTAACAATTTTCTAATTGGGCCCCGCACTTCCTAGCGCCGGCCCTGGTGCGAGGGGGTGGTCCGCCCCGGGTGACAGCCAGGAGGGGGTGCCATCGGGAGAGTTGAAATACCAGTAAGGATTAAGCATTCTATTCCATCTGGGAGGAGTGTGGCTTCGTATTTATCTCCAAAGATTCAGAATGAGTTCATTTGTGTTTTGGGGAATTACATCAAAGAGAAAATAGTGGCTGATAAAGCAAAGTATTTTGGGATTCTTTTTGACAGCACTCCTGATGTGTCCCACACTGATCAGATGTATGAAGTGATCAGATACGTCCATATTGAATGTGAAAGTTGAAGTAAAGGAATCATTCTTGGGCTTCTTCCCTATTGCCGGAAAGACTACTGCTGAGCTCACAGGGGATATCCTGAGACATCTGGAGAGAGATGGACTGGACATAAACCTGTGCTGTGGTCAAGGAAATGACAATGCTGCAACTATGTCTGGGATTCATGGTGGTGGTCAGTCAAAGATTAGAGATATTAATCCCAAAGCTTTGTTTGTGCTTTGTGCAAATCATTCTCTGAACCTTTGCGGAGTGCACTCATTTGGAAGTGTTTCTTCATGCGACTCTTTTTGGAACCTTGGAGAGAGTCTATTCCTTCTTTTCAGTCTCAACTCATCGATGGGAAGTGCTGATGGAGAATGTAGGCATGACAGTCAAAAGACTTTCCCAGACAAGATGGAGTGCTCATTATGACACTGTGAAACCAGTGAAGGCAAATTTAGAAAACTGACCTCGACCCTTGAAGTACTGTGCGATCCCAAAGAAAATGTGGCCCTTTCTTTCTGGTATGAAATCCTGGAAGAAATTAATCTCTCTCAAAAGTATTTATTTGCAAATGGTTGGAATCAGCCTTGAAAAGTGCATTGTGAAGCTCCAAGCTCTAAAACTGTTTCTTGAAGATCAGCGCAATGAAATTGTGGAGAGGGCCATTCATTATGCAACTACAAAGTGTGAGGAAATGGACATTTCTATGGAGAGAAGAGGGAGAGTAAAGCTCTGAAAAAGGATGCCAGGAGAGATGGCAAAGGATGCTGGTCTCACATTGCCAGAGGAAGTAAAAAGGGCTATGTTTGAATGTCGATCGCTTTCATCAAGAATTGGAGATTTGTTCTAAGGCACTGGATCAAATTCTGTCAATCTTCGCTGTTATTCAGACACTTTGATTGTTGCAACATAAGAAGAACTTCGGAAGTATATTCCAAATTTGACTCAGATTTTTGATGAATTCTCTGATGAAGATATAAGTGTGGAAATTGGACGACCTCAGAGGCATTTGGAAGCTGCCAAAATCAGTGTTGAAGAGGCGAAGACATGGACAGCATTGCAGTTTCTGGAGTTTATTGTGAAATGGAATTTTTGTGAATCTTTGCCAAGCTTGTCACTGTGTTTGAGATTCTTTTTGACTGTCTGTCTCTCTATTCCTTCATGTAAAAGAAGTTTTTCCAAATTGAAATTGATAAAAAATTTCTTTCGCTCGACCATGAGTCAGACAAGATTGACAAATCTGGCTTTGCTTTCAATTGAACATGAATATGCAAAGAAGGTGAATTTTGACGAGGTCATTGATCAATTTGCAGAAATTAAGGCTTGAAAGCAGAGACTGAATCCTCTCTATTTGCCTTTGAAGAATAGGCTGAGCGTTGAGACTGGATTTCCTGTGTTTTTTGTATAAAGTAAAATGCAATATTACCTGTTCACTGCATTTTTCTTATTTCCAATTTGCTTATGACAGTACTGTACTGTTTAAAAATCTACTCACAAACATAATATATTTTTCTGTGTGTTTAAATTTTAAAATTATTTATGCGGGCTGCCAAAGGAAGGATCCGCCCCGGATGCCAAATACTTTAGGTAGGTACGCCCCTGCACCTGAATAAATTTCCATCAACTTGATTTAAATAAATTCCTGACAATAGAAATATGAAAAAAATTCCCATTCACGGGGAATGGTCTCTTAATTCCATCGAATCCTTTTAGCTTGTTTGATCCTGAAAGGAATTTAGTGCAACCCCAAAACAATATGTTAAAGGAAATGCAAACAAAAATGTGCGGGATGATTCCAGTGTTTTGAAGCAAATGAACACTGAATTATTTTATTACAATGCCCCTGATAAAACTTAAATGTTATAGGGTTAATCATTGCTATCACTGCAGAGTGTACACTGTACTGCATTATAATGATTTAAATGCTCAAATTGTCTCATGATTTGTTAGGAGGTTTAAATGAAAGGTTTTTAATTTCATTAGGTCCAAAGTCCCTGAGTTATTCAGTCTTCAATTTTTTTTACAGCCTAGACTCGGAATTTTTGATGGGATGAACATGGACAAGGGGTCATTTTGAAATTCCTTTGAGAGTCTGAGGTACAGACAGGAAATTCCCCATCTCCTGATATTCTAGTGAAAACATTTGAGTTGAATTATAAAGTGACAATACTATGCTGGTACAAATCAGAAACCAGTTTAAGGCCTATATATAATTTTCACTCTATTTATTGTAAGCTTTAAAGTTATGCATGATTTTTAAAAGACCTTTAATTTAATGGCTCTTCTTAAATTATCTATAGTATAGATATCTTAAAAGTTTCAAGTGTGGTACTTAGTTTTTTATTTTACTGGCTAGTTATGTAATGGATTTTGTACGTTTGCTTTGCCTTCAGAATTTAAACACAAACTGATGATAATGGAAAGATGGAGTGGTTGTTACAGTTCCATATAATGGCTCAGTAAGAATGATTATGGATTACTTGCTTAATAGTTGGTACGTTCCTTAAAATAAAAAAAGCAATGTTTTGTAGAAGAAAATGATAAATGTAGAACAGACCCTAGTCTAAATAGCTACTCCCTCCCAGGTATAGTATTATATATATATATATATTTTTTTTTTAAGTTCGGGAAGAACCGATTCGCCTCTATTTAAAAGGGCATATCTCAGTGGAAAAACAAAGAAAAAGTGAGAGGAAAGACAGAGGAAAAAGAAAGGGTGGAGGGGACAGTCGAAGTGGAAAAAGACCAAGGACTGCAGGGTCGAGCCCCATCATCTTTGGGTGCTAGGGCTGGGAGGGCGCACGTGAAACCTCCAGGAACAAGCACGTACAAACGAGCACAAAGAGACTCAAGAGCACGAGCTTAGAACCCCCTTCGGGGGTATATATATATATATATATATATATATATATATATATATAATATATACTACTGTGCAAAAGTCTTAGGCAAGTCTGAAAAAATCTTGTATTGATAAATTTTCTCAATTTCAAAGGTTAAAATACATGTGTTAGCTTCAAGCTTTATCATTTATTAGAGAACCATCGCCAAGTACTGAAAAGTTCATATAATTGTCGAAAGTCAGTATTTTGTATGACTGCCCTTTTCCTGCAAAACTGCTGCGATTTGATTTGGAATGCTATCAGAGTTTTTGTAAGAAATCCACTGGAATGTTCCATGCATCTAAAAGAACCTGCCATAGCTCTTCTCTCGATTTTGGCTGCTTTTCTTGCTTCTTTCTGTCTAAATAATCCAAAACAGCCTGAATAATATTTAAATCAGGTCTCCAGGGTGGCCACTCCATCAGTTGTAAGTCTCCACGTTCTTTTATATTTTCCAAATAGGTTTTGACTACATTGGCAGTATGCTTAGGGTCATTGTCGTGTTGAAAAATAAAATTTTGCCCAATTAATCTTCGACCTGATGGCACAGTATGATGAATTAGGATCTGTCTTTATCTTTCTGCTTTAAGTATTCCATCAATTTTGATGAGATCCCCAACACCATTTCCTGAAATGCAGCCCCAAACTTGGATAGATCCTCCACCATGCTTAGTTGTTGACTGCAAACACATTTCCTTGAATTGTTCTCCATTTCTTCTCACATACTGTCTTCTCTTTGTGCCAAAACTTTTAAATTTGGACTTGTCACTCCAGAGGACCTTTTTCCACTGGTCAGCATTCCAATTCTTGTGCTTTTGAGCATATTTGAGCCTCTTTGACTTGTTTCCTTTCCTGAGAAATGGCTTTTTGATTGCCACTCGACCATTAAGACCATTTCTGATGAGTGATTTCCTCATGGTGGATGAGTTGACTTGTAATCTTGAGGTCTGGGCAAGTTCTTCTGAAAGTTCTGCACTGGATTTTCGTCTATTTCTGAGAGATGTTAGCTTAAGGTGTCTCTCATCACTTTTAGAAAGTTTCCTTGGCCTTTCACTGCATTTTCGATCTTCAACTTTGCCTGTTTCACTGTTTCTTCAAAATTGCTCGAATACCACATCTTGATATCTCGGTTTATCGCGATATTTCTGATTGAGATTGACCTTGCTCGTGCAATAATACCACCCGGTGTCGAGTTGCAATGGATATTTTAGCCATTGCTTAACCTATGTAAAATTTTATGCCTTTAACTGGAAAAAGAGAGAGAATTAACAATTAAGAAATTTTATTAAAAAAATTAAATTTCATTTAGTTAGGAGCATTAAACAATTACAAAAACATCAATAGAAGTTCTCTTTACAAACTGTTACTAAATGAGCTTAGAATATCTTGTGAAATAGTACCTAGAAGCTTTGTGTTAAATTCCATTCTATCTCGAGCAGTAACATGTTTTGATGAAACATCAGTTTTCTTCATTAAACTGCCTGATAACTGAGATTATTGACAATGACTATACATTATAATTTATATTTATAATAAAACACTAACATGCTGAAATATTCAAGATAATTATTAAAAAAAAGAAAAAACGCAACTGTAGAGGGGTGCTCAAGACTTTTGCACAGTACTATATAAAACAATTATTTTCAACTTCAAGCAGAGCTGGGCACTTGCGGTTTTTTTGCGGTACTACCGTGTTGGTCGGTACCGCGGAAAGTACCGCGGGAAATTTGAATGCGGTAGCGGTACTGCTGTACTTTCAGCGATCCTTTGCGGTACTGCGTTATGCGGTACCGGTTTGGTAGTGCGGTAGTAGTACCGCAGTACCGCAAAAAAACGCGTGCCCAGCTCTGTCAGATAAAATATTTTGAAACCCAATCAATCTTAGAGTCGGTTTTAAAGTTTTTGACTTATATTTTAATGTTAAAAAACTTATTTCACTGGGAAGCCCAGCTTGGTTTTTTAAGTAAGCAACCCCTTGATTCCGTTTGTCCATAGACCCAGGCCAAAGTAAACTTTCTTGTAGTTATATTATTAACTTACTAATACTGTATTTAAAAACAATAATTCATAGGTTTCATCTTTTTAAAACAATGGATGACGAGGCCTTCAAAATTGATGTAGACCAAGATGCTCATACCCATGAAAATAGGGAGAATGTTCATGAAATCAAGGTTATAGACAAATTAGAAACAGATATGACTAACGGTAGTTCTGACAAAAGCAGCAGTGTTCAAGATATTGATTCAAAGTTTGATATCAATAATATTGAAAATGAGAGTGTACTCGTAACATTCCCCAAAGAAAGTGGCTTTAAGTTTGAATTACCTTCTTGTATGCCTGACTTGAGCCAAAATGATAAACCAAGTAGGTACATAAAGCCTGAAAATGGAAATCAGGAGAATTTACACACACCCGATTCCACTGAAGAATGTTCATCATTAAATTTAGAAAGTTTGTTTGAATTAAATTCCGATTTTAAAATTAACTCGGCAGAAAACAATAATGGCACTATTATAAATCTAGTAAAGGGAAAAGGTAAGTAACTTTATCTGGCCGCAGCTAAGCCTATATAACAGCTAGTTTCACACTGATTGGCAGTGGGCTACAGGCTTAAATTTAAGGGTGTGGTTTGCACTGGCATCCATATTGTTAGTAGTACCAATTTATGTATCGTATGAATAGTTTTGTTTTTGGTACTGACATAAATTATTAGGATCGTGTATTTACAGTATTTCTAAATTAGATTTATTATTAAAAAATATTGTAGGCCCTATACCAAATCGGAGAAATGCGGAACAGTCTTATCAAAATGCCTAGGTATTTGATTGATGCCTAATTTTTATATATTTCACACTGAACATAAAAATCATTAGGGGTGGGAGTGGTAAATATCTTTATCACGAGCCTGTTAAGAATGTGAAACGCCTATTTACGCGTGAGCTTTATCATACACCACTACATTAGTGCCCGTGTTAGAAAAATAATTTTACACATCCAAGCACGTATTTGTATAAAATTAGTAAATTACATTGAGTAGATACATTTTTTATTGGTATCCTATTAGGGAATTAAATAATTTAAGTCCTGCTTTTTCGATAGGAAATTATTTAAATGAGTAGTAATGAGAACTTGTAGGTTAAGATTCAGTTAGATATGTCGACAAATTTGTAAGCAATATAAAACTTATTTTAAAAAATATTTCTCTGGTGCATGTAGCTACCAAAATTTTTAAAAACCTACTACGAGCTGTATTAATGATTGGTGGTCATAAAGGCAAACGCAACACAGTAACACATACATTGAATAAGCAGGAGTGCTTAGAATGCATGATGTCAGTGGCAGTTTTTAAATGCAGTGAAATTTTATGTGGATTGTAATGCTTACGTAAGAGTTAAGGGCGAATTGAGTAACTGGTTTAGTATTTAGTAAAGTTGGAGAATGACAGGGCTGCGTGATGTCCGCATGGCTGGTTAATGTTTATATGGATGAGATAAAAGCAAGAATGTAAGAAAGGAGTAAACCTGAATTTGAAAAAGAATGAGTGGCAGTTGTCGCATCTGATATATTTTGATAACGATGCTTCTAAGTGAATCTGAATGAATGAATGAAGGAAAACGGTGTTAAGTTTTGATAACGTGTGTAAAGAGATTATTTAAAGTGAATGTAAATAAAAGTAAGGTTCCTGTCATTGAAAGAGAATCTGCATGTAATATGCTGAGGGGGAGAAATTTAGATGTGGAAAGAATTTAAATATTTGGTGTTCACGAGAGAGGTACAACTACACTGGTACTGGTAGGAAGAAAGTGCTTGTGCAGATGCAGCAAGAGTTTTGCATGACGGTTTATTGCAGTGATGTAAGACTCGAGACTTTTTTTCTGGTCTCGGTCTCGGTGGTCTCGACTACATCACTGGTTTATTGGTGCTATTACTGATGCATGGATGCGAGACATTTGTTTCGAATAATTGGTTTGATAATTTTCCTCTCGGGAGAATGAGTGATACCTGCAAAGAAAAAAAGTCGTTCTACCGGTGCTGAAGAAGGCAGTGTAGTATTGAACCTTATGAACATAAATCGAACTAATGGATGATTGTGTAGACTCTTGATGTTGGTGTAGGGATCCTTCAGATACGTTAAAGCTTTCATTTCCGGTGTTCCAGATCTAGAACTATTTAATGCTTTCTTATCGAAGTTAAAATAATAATCATGATCAGACCAGTCGGGCGAGGAGTCGTTACCATCTTGGGAGAAGCCTACTGTAAAGGCATCTCGCACAGAAGAAATTTTTGCTTGACATCCCAATTTCCTTTCAATAAGTAATACAACCAATTTTACTGTTACCTCAGGCACGACTGACTCGTAACAGGCTTGATAGTCTAGGTGGCTTTAGTTTGGTTCACTCCGCCGCTCTGCCTCAATACTTCTCAAATGTATTTATAATTACAGTATTTAAATATGTATTTGAGTAATATTAAATACATTACTGCCCATCTCTGAATATATATTATATGGAAAAAGCTATACATGCCAGTTATACAGCTCTCATTGCAGTTTACAAAGCCTAAACAAACGTACAATACTTTATATACGGTACCTTATGTAATATTTTAATATAAAATATTAATTTATTATATTGTATAACTAAAATTGCCTTAGTTTTGGGATGGAACCCAGTGGGGATGGGGAAAATTACCATAGGTTCGTCGTAGAATCTTCCACCTGCTGAGTGCTGGCATGTGTGAAACCACCAAGTGCTGGCATGTGTGAAACCACCAAGTGCTGCCAAGTGCTGAAAATAACGAAAGATACGCTTTGAATTTTCCATTTGCAGACCTAGGCAAATGCAACGAACTTGGGAAAAATTTATTCATCGAGCCTGCCTCTAGTTTGGGACATGGCTCAAGGCGGGAAAGATTTATAAAATCTTTTACAAGTTCTGAGTAAATAATAAAAACAAATAATAATAGGATAGGTCTATCCCAAATAAAGAAAGGCACAGTGACTTGCCTATATTAAGTACACCAACAGACACCCTTGATACCTAACACCCGACAACAACAAACAATAAAGTAGGCAGCCACAAAGGATTATGAAACCTAACGTACGCTGAGAACAGAACAAAAGGTACATAATCTACACGCATTTTCTTTCCTTACCATGGGTGAAACGTAATACCAAAGGCAAACTAATTCAGTAATTTAGCAGAAAATTAACCAAAAAAGTCTTTTACACACACACACACACACTTACTTTTATAACGAAAAAGCGTAGGCTTTTTCATTGAATCTAATAGGAAATTTTTATCGGATCGGCCAGGTTGATAGGCAGTCACTAAGGCCTATATAATTTTTTCAAAGTATACCCACAACTTTGTCAGAAAAGTTTGGGTTGGTGGTACACTTTATTCCCAATGGGGAGATTCCTTTGTAGCTTTGTGAACGAAACTTTGCATACACGAGCATAATTACTCAAGGTGATGTGTCACGAGTAAGAATCAAGTTCCTGCATCAAAGATGGTTGCGAATGGGGCTTTTTCGTGTAAAGGATTATGAATGATCACAAGACGATGTGTCATGAATGATCAGGTTCCTGCATGAAAGGTCAGGGTTACAAATATACATTAAGAGTCAAATAGAAATCCACTCTACAACTTTTGAACCATTCGCTATAAAATAATGAAATTTTACGCACGTTTAAATCACACGGCGATTTCTTTGCATGGGGCTTTATCAAATTGCACGTCTATCAGACGAAGATTACGAGTCTTGAAAACTTACGTATACGAACTGCTGCAGATAACATAACCCCGCAAATGCTCCAGAATGTGTTTAGAAATGCTGCGGAACGATTTGAGCTGTGCAGGGATACTGATGGGCGTCACGTCGAATCCTACTCTTAATTATTTAATAAATGTTACCACTTTATCATTTTATGATTGAATTCCATATAATTTCCAAGTGCTTCACAAAAATAGATCCTGACTTTATGTACACCCTGTATATTAATTTCATCATCCAAGGAGACTGATAACGCTTTTCTCGAACGATGAAATAACTGTCAGGTTGTATTTTTATCCCGTTGTAGCGTAGTGGTTAGCGCCCTCACCTACTCGATAGGTGGTGGGTTTGAAACCTGGCGGAGGTAATTTTTGTACAGTATTATGAAAAACATATTATATTTTAATCTAAAGTATGTAGTAGCTAATCATCCTTATATGTTTTCTGAGGAGAGGAAGAATTGAAGGAAATGCTTTTAGTAGGCTAAAGTGTGTGTGTGTGTGTATATATATATATATATATATATATATATACAGGGTGTCCCGTAAGTCTGGACCCATAGGGATTTATAATATATTTTTTATTGTTATTATTATTATTTTATTATTATTATTTTTTTATTATTTTTTATTATGATTTTTATTTGTGGGGCCACTTGAAAGCCAAAGTGTACGAGGTCAAACTTCAGAACATTTTCCACCTTAAAGCACGCATTGTGGAGGGCGTGTCAAGAAATTTCTGCGACTGTGATTCAGAAAGTGCTGTCGCAGTGGAGATTGCGTCTTCAACTATGTGTGCGACACAACGGCGGACACTTTGAACAGATTATGTAATAAATTTTTGGACTATTTTGTAATTTTATTATTTTTCCCTATGGGTCCAGACTTACGGGACACCCTGTATATATATATATATATATATATATATATACCCTCTCGATTAGGTACTCCGGCTTGCCGGGCCGAGGGGGCTCGTACACCTCGTGGGTTGTTGAGGTTTCCTCAACTCCTCGCGGGGTGTGGGCGAAGAGTTACCTAGTTGCGTTTCCCCCCCCCTTTTCTTTTTTTTTGCTCCCCCTTTTTTTCCGTCTCTCCCGGAATTTCTTTTGTCTTGACTCGGTCCTGTGCCTCTGTCAATCGTAGTATCCCCCCCCCCTCTGTTTGTATTTGCAGTCTTGGGGTCATCGGGTGCACCCGCCGGGGGGCATCGCTCCGTGGCTGAGCCGTGCTCCGGGGACGGTACGGGCGCCCGGACCGCTGCTGCGTCTGGATTGGGTCTTTGCTTGGCCCTTAACGGACAAATCTCCGTAGTGCCAATCTGCTGTTTTTAAAACGACAGTTAGGTTGGGGGGCGGGCTACCCGGGACGTTGGGCCTGCGCTTTGAAGGATGCAGCGGCGGCTGGTGCATCGCCTTGGGTCCGAGGCTGCCGTTTTTGTAAAAATACTGTTTATGGGTTCTATTACTAAACTTCACTCCCCTCTTGTTGACGACTCTGGCCCGCCCTTGGATTTGGATCAGACTACTACTTCTGGTCGTTCAGCGGCCTCTGCCTCCGCTGGATTGACCCTCAAGCCGTATGGCCCCCTCTCGTCCTCTGCGGTGTCTGGCTCTCGTGGTGGCCGTAGGGCGGGGTCTTCGCGGCCCTTGTTCTCTCGCCCACTCTCGGTTACCGTTACACATGGACCTGTCTCTGCTGTCAATTTCTGTCCGGTGGACAGGTTCCTTGTTCTCCGCCCTTCCGCTGGCTCCCTTCCGGGCAACTCGGAACGGGTGTTTCAGCGCCTTAAGACGATAGGGGTTCCCTGTCGTTATGATATCCGCCCTCTGAGGGATGGGTCTCTTCTTTTGAAGTCCCGTTCTTCGGGGGTGACTGGGTCCCTTCTACAGTTGCAGGATGTCTTGGGTTGCAGAGTTTCTGTGACTCCCCATCCGCAATTGAATAGCTGTCAAGGCACCATTTTCGCTTCCCGTCTGCTGTCAATCCCGGTTGGCGAGTTGCAGGAGGATCTTGCCCCCCAGGGGGTAACGAAGGTCTTCCGCTTTTCGTCGCGCCGGGATGGTGCTCTTACCCCGTCCGCTCGTCTGCTCCTGACCTTTGACTCCCTTGTGCCTCCGGCCCAGGTGTTCTGGGGCATGGGTGATCGCCGGTCGTGTGAGTTTTCGGTGCGACCATATGTGCCTGACCCGGTTCGCTGCTTTGGCTGCAACCGGTTCGGCCATGTTAGCTCTGCGTGCCGCCGTGAGGGTAAGCTATGTGTCCGCTGCGGTGGGCCTGCGCACCCTACCCCGTGCACGAAGCCCCCGCGGTGCTCGAACTGTTCGGGGGCCCACCCTTCCTCTTCTCGGGACTGTCCCGTTTTCAAGTTTGAATTTGAGGTGCGGTCCTTAAGGACTACCGAATTCCTTAGTGCGCGGGAGGCGCGCGATAAGATCCGTGACCGGGAGCCGCGGCGGGGGTTGTCCTACGCTGCGGCTCTTGGCCCTGGCGGGTCCTCGGGCCCCTCCCGTGCTACCCCGGCGTCTACTGGAGTGGTGCCCCCCCTGGAAGTCCCGGGGGTTGGTGGTCCTCCTGGCGCCGCGGGTCCTTCTTGTTCCTCTGCCTCACTTTCTGACATCCCATCTGATTCCCTGCCTACAAGTGCCCCTTCTCCCCCTCCGGCCTTGGGGTCTGGATCCTTGCCTACTCGTCTCTCGGGTGGGGAGGGGGATGCCCCGAAGGAGAGGAGGAAGCGTCGCCGTGGTCGGAGTCGGAGTCCTTCCGACCCGATCCTGACTGCTGCTCGCCTTGCTTCCCCTTCTTCCCCGTCTTCACCGGAGGGGAAGCGGCGCGCTGTTCCTGATCCGCTCGGGACTCCCCCCCCCCCCCTATACGGAGCGCTGGTGGGCGTCACCTCCCGGTGCCCCGACCAGTGTCCGGGTGTCGGTCGAGGTACACCGCCCCATGACACCCTCGATTACTGACTCTGTTCCCATGATAGACCCGGTCGAGAGGGGCCTGGCCCTCCTTCATGGAGTCTCTCTCTCTCCGGCTCCTGCTGAGAGTGGTCGGGTCTCTCTCCTGGATCTACCTCTCCCACCTGTGGTCGACCTTTCCTCTCCCCCCCGTCAGTGCTTGTCTGGTTTGACGAGCCCTCGAACAGCTGGTTCCCCCCGGTCCCCCTCTTGTGGGGAGTTGGGGGTTTCGGCTGGGCCCGACTCGTCGTCTCTCCCCCCGCCGGGAGAGCCCCCCTCTGACCTCCCTGTTCTACTCTCCACTTCTCGTTCTACTACGGGTGCAGCAGATGCGGAGTCGGTGGCCCCTACCCCCCCAGTTCTGGGTGAGTCGGGGAAACCGATTCCGTCCCTGGTTACGGACCGTTGAGTTTGCTGCTCAGCTTGGTCCGTGGCTATTTCGCTGTTTTCTCTGCCTCTTATAATGCCGCTTCCCCTTACAGTTCCATCTTGCATTGGAACTGTAGGGGGCTTTTAGCTAACTGGGAGAACCTTGCCTCCCTGCTGGAGAGCGAGCGGCCTTCCTGTGTTTGTCTCCAGGAGACTATCCTGGCTGCGCGGGGACTCCCTCGTCTCTCTGGCTATGTTGGTTTCCCTTGCACCCCGGATGAGCGCACACGCCGGCGGGGTGCGGCGATTTACGTGCATCATTCGTTACCATCGCGTGGTGTGCCTCTTCGCACTTCCTTGCAGGCTGTGGCTGTGCGGCTCTTTTTAGATCGCCAGTACACTGCCTGCTCGGTTTATATTCCTCCTCATGACCCTCCTTCTCGCGACGCGGTTCGCGAGTTGGTGCTGCAACTACCCCGACCGTTTCTCCTCCTCGGGGACTTTAACAGTCGCGACCCGGCTTGGGGAGATGTTCGGTCGACTAATGTTGCTGGTATTTTACTCTCCTTAATGGAGGAACTTTCCTTTGCGTGTCTCAATTCCGGTGAACCTACTTACTTCCACGAACCCACGGGTTCATTTACCTGTATTGATCTCTCCTTGGTGTCCCTCGATGCCTTACTCGATTTTTCGTGGAAGGTGTTGGGGGACTCTTATGGCAGTGATCATTACCCAGTCTGTCTTGAGCCGGTCGGTCCGCAGCCGGGCGTTTCGTCTCGACCGAGGTGGTGCCTTGCGCGGGCTGACTGGCCATCTTTCAGAGCTCGTTCCGTCATTGTCCGTTCGGTATTGAGCTTTGGCTCTGTGGATGAGAGCTTGGAGTTCTTCGAGCGGGTGTGATGGGCGTCGCGGAGGACTGTATTCCTCGATCTTCCGGTAACCCGCGGACTCGTAGCGTCCCGTGGTGGACTCCAGCATGTCACCAGGCGGTGTGCGAGAGGAAGAGGGCAACGCGCCGCTTCCACCGCACCCGGCGCGCGGGCCACTTGATTGAGATGCGGCGGGCGAAGGCTTTCGCCCGCCGGACTCTCAAGTTGGCCCGTCGGGCCTCTTGGCGTGCTTTTGTGTCCGGCATCTCCTCATCTACCCCTTCTGCTGCTGTGTGGCGGAAGGTACGTAGTATCGAGGGGAAGCCAGTCCCTGCTAGTCGCCCTGTCCTTCGGGACGGGGACGGCTTCCTTTCGGATCCTGCTGCTGTGGCTGATCGGCTGGCCGGTGCTTTTGCTGCGGTTTCCCGTTCGCCTTCAGCTGCGGATCGCCCTTTATCGGAGGTCACGTTCCCGCCCCCTGGGAACGAGCCCTATAACCATCTCTTTCCGATGCGGGAACTTCGGGCTGCCTTGGCAACCCGTCGTTCTTCCGCCCTGGCCCTGATGACATTCCGTATGACTTTCTTTGGAATCTGCACCCGATGGCCCTGCACTTCTTGCTGGATCTTTTCAACCGGATGTGGGTTGAGGGGTCGTTCCCTTCCCGTTGGAGGGAGGCGATTGTGGTCCCGATACCTAAGCCGGGGAAGGATCCGGCGGAGGTGGCGAGCTATCGGCCTATTGCTTTGACGAGCTGCTTATGCAAGCTCCTCGAAAAGATGGTGGCCGTCCGACTTTCCTTTACACTGGAGTCGCTTGGGTTATGCCCCCCGACCCAGTATGGTTTTCGTCGATTTCGGGGTACTCTGGACCCCCTTCTCCTCCTTGGCCATGATGTACGGGAGGCATTTTCCCGCCGGAATCTTGTTCTGGCCGTCTTTTTTGACGTCCAAAAGGCCTATGACACGACCCGTCGGGGAGTTGTCATGGACCGTTTGAAGTCTCTTGGTTTTGTGGGCTTTTTGCCCACGTTTCTTCGCAACTTCCTCTGCCGTCGCACTTTCCGCGTCCGTAATGGGGCGGCCCTATCTGCCCTGTATGTTCAGGAGGAGGGGGTGCCCCAGGGGTGTGTGTTAAGCGTCTCCTGCTTCAACCTAGTTATGTCTGCGCTACCGGGAGCTCTTCCGCCCTCGGTGCGCTGTTCCATCTACGCAGATGATCTGGCTGTCTATGCCGCGGGGACGAGTCCCCCCCTCGTGGAGAGGCAAGTCCAACTCGCGGTCAATCGGGTTGAACGCTGGGCGTCGTCGGTGGGCCTTACGTTGTCTTCCCCGAAGACTTCGTGTGTGGCCTTCCTTCCGTCGAGGAGACGGGGATCCGGCGCCATCCCGGCCTTTAACCTTACACTCGGGGGTCAGCCTCTGGCCCTCGTTCCATCAGTACTCTTCTTGGGTATGGTTTTCGACAGCCGTTTGAGCTGGGTTCCCCACCTTCGCCGGCTGCGCGAGTCCGCGAGACGTACCCTGGATTTGCTGGGGCATCTGTCGCATACTACATGGGGCGCGGATAGGCGGACGCTCCTCCGTTTGTACGTGTCCCTGGTACAGTCCAAATTAGACTATGGGAGTGTGGTGTATGGCTCCGCCTCCCGCACGGCCCTTCGGATACTGGATCCGGTCCTCTCTAGAGGACTGCGCATGTCATCTGGCGCCTTCCGCTCCTCTCCGGTTGATAGTCTGCAGGTTGAGTGCGACATCCCTCCCTTGGAGGATCGGAGGTCGTTCCTCATTGCTAAACACTATCTCCGGATCCTCCGTCTTCCCACCTCTCCTCTGTTCCAGGTGGTTGAGAGGGCGTTCTGCCGGGATGGGGGTTGGTATTTCACCGACACGGTGACCTCCCTCCTCGATGGTATGGGCACTCCCCCTCCATCCGTTATACCGGTCTCTTTCAGTGGTGTTGCACCTTGGGAGAGCACCCCTGTTGCGTGCTGTAGGGCGTTGCGCCCCGTTCGCAGGACCGAGTCGGACTCTGCCTTGCTTCGGTCTCTGTTCCTTCAGCATGCGGCGTGTCACTCTACATGTGTTGCGATCTTCACGGATGGCTCGAGGTCGTCGGGGGGCGTTGGATCCGCGGCTGTTCCCCAGTCGTCTGTCCTTGCTCCCCGATGTACCCGTCTCCCTGATGAGGCTTCCGTTTTTACGGCGGAGCTCTATGCCATTCTGAGCGCTCTGGAGGTGGTGCGGGAGCATCCGGATGGGTCGTTCGTCATCCATTCGGATTCCCGCAGTGCCCTGGATGGCCTGGAGTGTTTTGACTCTGTCCACCCGCTGGTCCGACGAATCCAGCTACTGTACCATACTCTTGTCGCTTTCGGTGGCAAGGAGGTGGTATTTTGCTGGGTCCCAGCACATGTTAACGTGGCTGGAAATGAGGCTGCCGATCGAGCTGCCCGTTCCGCGTGCCGACTGCAGGTTTCACCTGTGTCCCTCCCTTTTTCTGATTATATCCCTGGCTTCCGTAGGTTTTTGCGCTCCCGGTGGCAGAGTCGCTGGGATGGCGCTACGGATAACAAACTTTGCAAGATTAAACCCAAGTTGGGATGTTGGGCCTCTTCCTTCCATCGGTCGCGCCATAAGGAGGTGGCTCTGGCCCGCCTCCGTATTGGCCACACCCACCTGACCCATGGCTATTTGATGGCCGGGGATCGGGTGCCCCGATGTCCCAATTGTGACGTCCTACTTACAGTTGCCCACCTCCTGGTGGAGTGTCCGCTTTACTCTGCGCTGCGCGCAGAGTATTTTCCCTTTTTGGAGAGCGTCGGGCTTTGTGATAGGCTTGGCGCTCTTCTGTCTGAAGGTCCCTACTTTTCGATAACCGGGTTGTTCTCCTTCCTCTTTCGCTCCCGACTTCTTTACCGGCTGTGACCCCACTATGATCTTTTTGCTTTTCCCCCACCTCCTCCTCCTCCTCCCCCGTCTATTGTTCATTTCCATTAGTTGTTCCATACTCTTCGTTCTGTGTTCGCTCTGCTATCCACCTTTCTTTTGGTGGCCATGAGCGGTCATTCTTTGAAACAAAAAAAAAAAATATATATAATACAGGGTGGGCCGTAAGTTTCCATACATAGGAAAAATTAAACGTTTGTTTTTATGTTTCAGATACCCTAAGAATATGCGTGTAAGATCTTGTTTACTGATGAAGCAAATGTTTACGTCAATGGAGAGGTTAATCGGCAAAACATACGTTATTGGAGTAATGCTAACCCTAACTGGCTGAGTCCGACGAAGATGCAAGGTGCCGGGATATGGGGTGACAGAATTATTGGACCAATTTTTGTCAGTGGAAATCTTAATGCCGAAAGGTATCTTAACATGTTGCAAGAAGAGATTTTCCCATCCCTGCTAAACGAGGAAGGTAACTTCCCAGTTTACTTCCAGCAAGATGGAGCTCCACCTCATTATGGTCTTCACGTGCGTCGGTATTTGGATCAGCAGCAGTTTCCGGATGCTTGGATTGGTCGGCGTGGTCCTGTGGAGTGGCCTCCCAGATCCCCAGATCTCACCCCCCTTGATTTCTATCTTTGGGGGCACTTGAAGGCCATGGTGTATCAGGAAAAGATACGAGACATAAATCATCTAAAGGAACGTATCACCAACGCCATTACAAGCATAACGTCAACTGTGCTAATGCGTGTTCATCAACAGTGGGGAACACGTATTGAAATGTGTTTTCAAAACAATGGCAACCATGTAGAGCATATTATATAAATAAAAATGGTTGTCCATAAAAAAATGTTTATTTTTCCTATGTATGGAAACTTACGGCCCACCCTGTATATATATATTATATATATATATATATACACACCGTATAACCCGGGCTCTCTGATGTGTAGAGAGATGATGACTTGGTGGTTAGGATACCATACTTGGTATCAGGAAGTTCATGTCTTCACTCCCATTCAGGTAGAAATGTTCACTGTGTGTGTGTATATATATATATATATATATATATATATATATGAATTTCTCCTATGATGCCGGACTTATGGGACACTATATATATATATATATAATATATATATATATATTATATAATATATATATTATAATATATATATATTTATTATACAGGGGTTGGACAAAATAATATGAACACCTTGATAAATGGCGGTTTTTATTCTTAATATGGAGTTGGTCTTCCTTTAGCGGCAATAACAGCTGCAATGCGTCGGGGAATTGATTCATACAGCTTTTGGACAGTGGCTAGAGGAATCCTGAGCCATTCTTCGAGCAAACCCTGCTCCAGTTCCTCCAACGACGCCGGCGGTGGGAATCGGCTTCTGACCTGCTGCTCCAACTGACACCACAGATGCTCAATAATGTTAAGATCCGGGGATTGTGGAGGCCAATCCAAGCGTTCTACTTCACTAACATGCTCTTCAAACCAGTTTTTAACGACCCCAGCGGTGTGGATTGGTGCATTATCATCCTGGAAGATGGCGCCGCCATTGGGAAATAGCGTTTGGACCATGGGATCGACCTGGTCAGCCAATATTGACAGATAGACCTGGGCGTTAACCCTACCATGCAGTACTACAGCTGGGCCAAGAGTATTCCACGATATTGCTGCCCAAACCATCATAGATCCGCCTCCATGCTTAACGGTTGGGGTCAGGCAGTCGGGGTCATAAGCATCTTTAGGCTGTCTCCAGACGTAAACTCGACCGGAACATGGAAATAGCGTAAAGGAGGATTCGTCGGAGTAGACTACATTCTTCCACCGGTCCATTGACCAATTCTTATGGTCATTACACCATTTTCTGCGCCGCTCAATGTTGATGTGCGAAAGGAAGGGTTTGGCAATTGCAGCCCTCCCATGGTATCCAGCTCCATGGAGCTCGCGACGTACAGTTCTGGTCGATACCGGGCTTGCAAGATGCTGGTTAAGCTCTGCAGTCACTTTTGGAGCTGTGGTCTTATGGTTCTTTGTCACAATGCGCTTTAGCACCCGGCGGTCTCGATCACACAGCTTCTTCTTGCGTCCACTATTGCATTTGTCGGTGCTTGTCTTTCCATGGTTTTGGTATGCAGACATGACCATAGAGACAGTTCCTCTGGATACATTGAACATCTGAGCGGTTTTCGTCACCGATGCACCAGCCATCCGCGCTCCGACAATTTGCCCTCTGGAAGTCTGACAGGTCTTTCATAACTGCTAATTCATAATTCACTCAGATCTGTAAAAACAACGTGAGGGTTATAACATGACGTATACACACACTGTTACGCATTTAAATAGGTTTGCCAGTCATTTGACCGTTTACTTTGTGTCTGAGCAGTCCGTAAAGATAACCGGTGAAATCGGCGGGTGTTCATATTTTGTCTAACCCCTATATATATATATATATATATATATATAATATATATATATATATATATATATATATATTGTGTATATATAGTATATATTTTATTTCTGTTATGGTACTTTTAATATAAGGCAAATGAAAGAAGTTATCTCATTTTAACTTTTAATTCACAGTAAATTTGAAGTAGCCTAATATTCTGCAATAATCTGTGAGTGAGTAACTTTAATTCCGTCATCAGATTACACACAAATTTAGTACTTGTACTAGTAAGAAAAATCATTTAAAAAATTAAGCTTACATAGGTCCTCTGTGGAGCAATAACAAAATTTATTTCAACGTATAAAAATCTCGAATGCTACATTAAATACCATCATTATTATATTTATTTTTTTTTAAATTTAAAAATTGTACAGAATTAAGAAACGTGATTATGGATTTTTATTGGAAGCTGTTTAGAGAACACTGAATCTTTAACTACATCTATTACTAATCATTAAATTACTAATTATTATTATTAAGTAAATAAGCTCCTTGGTGCTCCCAATTTGGAGTTGTCATTTCTTTGAGTAGGGCCTAAGCTAGCATTTGTAATCAGGATTAATTATTCTTGAAAATGGAAGTTCCTCTCTATATTAGGAGTAAATTAAAAAAAATGATATATTTAATTAAAAATCATAGTTTAAAAATCACGACAACCGAGTTAAATTTGGTGCATCAGCCAATGTCGTAACCGCTTCCCATCGATCAGCGAAGTTAAGCGACATCGGATCGGATAGTAGTTGGATGGGAGACCGTCCTCCGCGTCCAGATGATGTAGTGACCCGTATTTCGATCCCACGTGAAGCCGTAGGTCACCTCCGTCATATGACCTTAGATGTTGCGAAGGAGGTTAAAATAAACCCACCAACCACCAGCTATAGAAGAAGTCCCGGAATAACTTTATTGTATCATATTTAATTCGGTAACTAAATTTTTAAAACAAATATTAATAGAGGCTGCGCATATTTGAAAGTTTGGGTTTTATTTATAGATAATTGGAAGTGCTTGGATCCAGACTGCAGAACATTTAATTCAGACACTATCACTTCTTGTGAGGTTTGCAAGCTTCCAAAATCCTTCGCATCTACTGCCAATCAGTCTCTCTTCAAGGATAAACACGGGCGTAGTATGTATTTATATTTTCTTCGCAGTTTCCAAAATTATAAAATTAATTCTTATACAGTAAGAGTAGGTTCTTTTTAATGCGGACGCCAGGAGTGTCGAGTAGCTAGGGCCTATCTACTTATTATTAATTTTGTCACTTGATCAGGGATGGGGTCAAATACAATTGCCCAAATACAAATATAGATACAAATACACTATTTTTTTTACGGCCAAATTCAAATACAGATACAAATATTCGAATTTATAAATCCCCAAATACAAATATGAAGCTTCAAATACAAATAAAATGCAAATACAATTTTTACTGTGTTTGCAAATTTCGTACCAATTTCATCCTAATATAAACGGATAATATTTACTTGACTTCGGCTACCCCTCAATAAGACAATACTGTATAGTACTTATTGTATAAAACTTAACATTGCAATACTTTGGCTCTTATCAAAGTAGACTTCATTTTCACACCAAGGCAAGAAAAGTAACAATTCCTCTTGTTTTATTTTTTATTAGGGAAAATTATTTCACACTTCTTGATATTTCTGCACTTTTGCATAATTAAAGAAAATAAATTCATATTTCTCATGTTTGATTTTTACTGTTCATATCAATTTGTAGTTATATGCACAGTTATATTACATTAGTGTATTTGACTGTATTTGAAGCAAATACGGCAAATAAAAGGCTCAAATACAAATTCAAATACAAATATGCAGCTTTTTAATTCTCAAATACAAATGCAAATATCCATTTTTGTGTATTTGTAATACAAATACGTATTTGACCCCATCCCTGCTATTGATTTTATTGGTTCAATAGGTTCCAGCGTAATATGTTGTTTTGAAGGAATACGCTAAATTAGTTTTATGAAAAATAGAATTTTAATAAATCGACTTTTCCGATGAAGATTTTAATGGTTAATTGTTTGGCAATAGCGGGTACTTTATTCCTCTTTTAAAATTCGCTTCAAAACCCATTTTACTAAATACATCGATAGCCTAAGTGCCATGCAATATTTACCATAAAGTATTGCTCGAGAGACAGTAACTAATATTAAAACCTGTCATTTGTAAAGCTTCATTAGATACTGTATTTAATTGCCCCGAAAATTTTTTTCTGCTTAACTTCAAAGAGTGCCTTAAAAGTTTTAATTTTATACAAGAAACGGGTAATTGATACCGTGGGTTGTTGTTGTTATTCTTATTCTTGTTCTTGTATAAATACTTCGATTGTAGCAACTAAAATAGTTATGAAAAATTGTTAGCACGGTTTGCCCTTCCTCTTTCAAGGAGGGAAGCAATCTGGAATTTATCTGCTGATAAATTATTTCTAATACAATTGCAACTTTATAGTATGCTCAAATTATTAGTAATAAAATTATACCAGTTTTCTCTTATTTATTTTCTAAGAACTGGCTTACCACCTGCCCGTGTCGCTTAGCGAAGTTAAGCGACACTGGGTTTTGGTTGTAGTTGGATTGTTGACCAATGACCATCCTCTGCCTTCAGATGATGTGGTTCGGGTCCCACATAAAGCTTTAGATCTCCTCCGTTACATAATCTTAGCCATTATGAAGGGGGTTAAACAACCACAAAACATTATCACCATTAAGAACCCATTTCCCATTCTACATGGGGTGGGCACAATGCTTGCACTCGGGAATCAAAGACGTTCATATCAGCTACGCACACCCAGTACGAAGATTTTCAGTTCTTTAATTTGAGTTTATCTATTGTTCATTACTGTTTAGTGTCTAAAAAATGTATAAGCTTGTCCTGAACATGCCTGAATAGGCTACGTTCCTTCCACACATAAAAATACTGGGGGCTTGTGTTTGACGAATCTGTGTTTTGAGATAAGCTTAACCATCTTGATGAAATGCCAACACCCACAAAAGCATCACTATAGAATTTTTTAGCAACCTCAAAAATAGTGACCTTGTGATAGTTCTATAGCTTAAGTTACGGATAAGCAGCATTGAACTCTGTTTAGGTTTATTGGTTTTTAGAAAGCTATAGAATATAGTACCTGCCTTCTGTCATGGTTAGGTACAGAAATAGGGTATAGGTACATTATGATTCGTACATATTTTATAACAGCATCACCACTTTAAGATACTTGGAATTGATGGACAACCTTTGAATGAGAGAGCCTATTTTTAAAAGGGTATTTTAAATTTAACCTAGTTAATGTGCCTCGGTTGTGTAGTGGTTACCGTCGCTGACTACGAATCCATCGGCCCCGGGATCGAGACCCGGTGACGGCAGGCGGCGCGCAGCAAAACCCAGCTGTTCATCCTTCCACATAATAAAAAAAAAAAAATTGGTTGGTAGATAAATGGGTACCCTGAGTACTGAGTAGACTAGTGGTTAAGACGCTGGGCTGCTGATAGGGCGTGGTTCGGATTTCATGTTAAACTGTAGATCTAAGGTGGTTATATATATATATACAGTGCCCGCGAAAAGTATCCGATCACCCTTGAAATTTGTATTTTTTACATAAAAAAACAATGTTTAAATGTATACTAACCTTATATTAGTATTTTGGTCATCTGTCCTTTGGTTTGGATGACTGTTCTAGACGTTTTGGCATGGATTTATCAAGTTTTGACAAACTTCCACTGATATTTCCTTGCACCATACCTTTTTGATGCCTCTTGTAATTTTTCGGACTGAGCCAGTGTCGTGGCATTCAACCTTATTTTTTATTATTAGCCACAGATTTTCTATCGGATTGAGATCTGGACTATTACCAGGCCAATCCAAAATATCAAATTTATTGTCAGTAATCCTTTTGTCACTATTTTTGGCCCTGTGACATGGTGCACCATCATGCATGTATGTTTTTGTCCTTGGATTGCCATTGCCATTGGAAGTTTATCCTGTAGCATTGCTAAATACCGTGCCCATTCATAGTTGTGTTTCTTCGGAAGAAAATATAAGTTTCCACGCCCATAGTAACCGAAACAACCCCAAACCATCACACTTGGAGGGTGTTTCATTGTCTTAGGGTGTATTTAGGGTCCATCCTATTTGAGCCAATAGGCCGGCGAACCTTTTTTGGACAACTTCTGAATGTCAAAAATGTCGACTCATCGCTAAATAAAACCTTCTTCCAGTCATCAACAGTCCAATGAATGTATTTTTTACAAAATGCGACACGTTTTTTACGCATTTTTTCATTAATGAACGGTTTCTTAGCAGCATGGCGAGATGGTAATCCGAGTTCTTTTTGGAGCCGCTCCTGGATAGTTCGTTCAGAAACACCAGATAACAAATTATTCATATTAAATTTTATTTCTTTCGCAGTTATTGTTGGGTTTTTCAATACTAAACGTTTCATAAGTTTGTCTGTTCGCGAATTTGTTTTTCTCGGTCTGCCAGATCGTTTTTTAGGGACTGGCGTGGTTAGGCCACCATTGCTCTTAGCCCGTGAAACCCATAAATTAACGGTACTTTGGGATATGTTTAATTCCTTAGCTATCTGTCTCTGTGATTTCCCACATGCATGCAAAGCAACAATAGCACCTCGACAATCACTCTTAAGTTGTTTTTTAGCACACATTATATATAAATTTTATTTACACCACTTTCTGTAAAAAAAAAAAAAAATATCAAGAAAATTACACAGTGAAATCTGACAAATTTGAGACACAGCCACCGCAACGAAGGCTACCAGAACACTAATTTGAGAATGCGTTGGATAGCTCTCATATCAGCGAGCAACCTCAAAGTTACCAGATGTCGCTAGAACAAATAGAAAGTGAATTACGTGTCTCTGAATATCAAGGGAAAATATTGTATTTTCTTGAGTGATCGGATACTTTTCGCGGGCACTGTATATATATATATATATATATATATATATACACAAACTCAGAATGGTTCCCTGAGGACATTATATGTTAAACACAGACCGTGCATGGAACAAGGAACTCTTCTGGGAAAATTAAATCCACTATAGTCCGAATAAGTAATGGTAAATGACAAATACCATAGTTTTTTCTTTTTCATGATTTTAGCCCGACGTGGGCAACGGGTCTCTCGCAAAGAGACCCGTTGCCCACGTCGGGCTAAAATCATGAAAAAGAAAAAACTATGGTATTTGTCATTTACCATTACTTATTCGGACTATAGTGGATTTAATTTCCCAGAAGAGTTCCTTGTTCCATGCACGGTCTGTGTTTAACATATATATATATATATATATATATATATATATATATATATATATAGTCGGACCTGCTATAACGCGCGGGATGCGTTCTTGAAAACGGCGCGTTTCCCATACGGACAATGTTATACGTTTGGGACGCGTTCTTGCCAAATTGTTTTTCCTTTAAAGACGATGTATTATTAATTGTTTAACCCCTTTTACCGAAATATATTAATACGAAATGGATTAAAAAAACCAAAATATTACACACACACAATTTATTTAATAACTTACATAAATGTAAAATGCATAATTAAAAAAAATGTTAAAATACATCGAGAGCATCTTCTCCGTCACCTTGGTTGTAGCAGCAGCTGGCTTCTTACAATACACAATTAGCGTTGACTGCCGTGCCTTCTTTTCCTCCCGATAAATTTCCTCGTAGCATCGGAGAAGATCCTCTAATTTTCTGTTGAATGTGCTGCTCCGTTCCATGTTGGGATCATTATCAGCAAGATGTTTTGAGAGAATATCAGCCATAGAAAATGCTTCCGACAATTTTGCTACTGAGAGCAAATTATGTGTATAATAACATTTTCATGGTGGTAAAAAATAAATCGCGTAACTCCGAACGCGCGTTATAGCAGGTCCGACTGTGTGTGTGTGTGTATATATATATATATATATATATATATATATATATATATATATATATATATATATATGGTCCTGTTCTTGACTAAATTTTGTTAGAACATGGTATCTAAACGTAGTGGTTGACATTATCATCATACTTAGTGTATTTCTAAATACATAAAAACCTTGCAGAATTCTTACGGGATTTTTAATTATCGTATCTCTGCATGATAGACAAAAATAAAAAGAAAAGAAATATCATCTTGAACTACACATTTCCCAACATGGAGGAGTATAAGTTTATGCACTTCGAAGGCTTTACAATGTATTTACGAGATAAGCAGTCGCACGCGGATTATCCAAAGCTAAAACCCCAATTGCAAAATTTGTGTCGAAGCGGAGAGCTTGGTACAGCGGATGATGTATCTCGTAATCAGGTACATTTTAGTGTACTTTAACGTTGTTAGTTCATTTTCATTCAAAATAGTTAACTGAGCTAATTATTTGTCTACATGGTGTTCCATAAGTCCGATCTCGTAGGAAATTTTATTTTAAATTAAAACTACAAAAGTAATACATTAGCACTAAAATAAATGTTCAAAATTGATGTCATGTTTTGAACTACTATTTTTTTTTTTGCTTTTTTGTTGGAGGTAGAATAACCAGCAGTGGCTAATATAGAAGTGAGTTACATTCCTGAAGGAAAGGCGGAGGCCTTTTCCCGAGAAGTGTGACTCACTCAAATAAGATAGTTTTTATCTACAATGTAATTAGTAGGTACAGTTAGTGCATGGTGAGTAAACTGAGGCAGAATCGTACATAAAAAATGGAATAGCCAAACTAACCCCAATATTTATACAATTATCTCTGGGTCTCTGTGAGAATAAAAGATTACCATAATCTATATTGTAATTATGCCCGCAGCCACGACAAATAAGTTTCAGAGGGGGCTTGGCGGCATACTGGATTGCGCTTGTTCGTTCGTCCATCCGTCACTCTCTCTTGTCCGCGACATAATTTTTGAACCGATCTTAACATGAACTGATGAAACCGCATTCACGCAAGACGATGTGTTATAAGCAAGAATCAGACCCCTGCATTAAAGTTGGGAACATTTCGACATTGATTCTTGTTAAATTACCTTCTTTGATTGTAATTTTTTGGTATTGTATTGGTGGTGGTGGTGGTGGTGGTGGTGGTGGTGGTGGTTGGGATGGGCGGAAATTAGTTTGTACAGAGCAGTCTGATTCTGGTACAGTTTACTCATCATACACAACTATACCAACTGTAATTGTGCGGCCATTGAAGTAAATACTAAAATTTCATCAGGTATATGTGGCACGTATTAATGATGAATTTCAAAGAATAAGAATAAAAGAAGAAATCACTCGATCAAGCAATGAAACGGACGAGGAAAACCAAAAAGTTTACAAAGTCTGTTTAGTTGATACGGGACAGCTTAGCACTATCAGTCGTGGAAATATTTTGCGTCTGCCCTACGCTTTTCAAACCATTGCTCCCCTCACTAAGGAGTTCCATTTCGGTAAAGTGTTCATCAAGGTGGATAAGTCTGAAGAGGTAAGACGTTTATAGAAGCGTAATTTTTACTGCGTGTGTAAAGTGGTCTACTTCGTGTAGTTGAAAGATGTAACTACATTTTAAAATACTACTACAATTTTTAGTACACGAATAATACTAATGTGGTATCGCAAATATGATGGTATATTTTATTATTTCGCAAAAGAGTTTACGTGCGTTTATTGTCATTAACCCTTCATTAGTCGCGTATGGTCAGTGTGACCCTACGCAATGTGAAAAACAATGTTATATCTTTCCACGTGACAAATGAAGGGTTAATAATTTGGAAATGAAGCAGTTTATAAACGATTTAGGTAGTATTGAACTATTTTAAAAATAATTTAAAATTTTGACTCGTTTGTTATCATGAGAGTTCAAATACCTCCGCAGGTACACTTGTTTTTGTATTGCTTTAACGTCATGCGATAGTCACGTTTAATACAATATGATTATGATTATCGCGTAATGTAGTGGCAGTGGGCCTGAGAATGTGCTCTACATGATCAGAGTCGCCGATAGACGGGAGTGCACAACCATTATAGATGTCTCGCGCCCGGAAGAGAAGATAGGAGGGGGCACATGATTCTTTTGCTATGATGAAGCATTAAATGAATTTGAAAACACTAAAGAAATAATGCTAAGTAAAGATTTTATTTTTTAACTTCTCTGATGTCCTTTCATTGTTTTCTCCAAAGTTATTGCAGTGGCTTCATGAAAGATTAGAGAACAAAACTGTAACGGTGAAGACGAGCTACCAGAGTCACCCTAGATCTAATAGAACGAGTAGCATGCAGTTTGTGGATGTGAGTGACATTTATATCATTTGAAGTTAGCCTAAATACTCAGAAATGTAAAAACTGTTGGTTCATGTTAGTAATAACGGCGCTCTGTTTAGTTTTGCTTATGATTTTTTTATTTATTCTGTTTTAGGTATATGAAGGGTCATCTTGCATCAACCATGAGATTTGTGAACACGGATTTGCGCAGAAGTGTGCTGATGCATATAAGGTATTTTCAAACTGATATATTTTCGAAATTATCTTTATTAAGTTATGCTAGGTGAACCTTATCAATAATTTTATGTAATTTAACACTTTGGGCGGATATTTAAAAAAATATGCTGAGAAGTCTGGCTGCTTCATTTTTCCGTATAGCCTTATGTCCTAATATTAGTTACATAATGCATTCTGGAAAAACATGACATAAATTTCCATGACAAATATCTGTTGAAGATCTACTAATATAAAAGTTCACTCGTTCAAGGAGTATTTGCTTTGTACGAGTTTCTTCAGAAAGTTGTAAGCAATAAGTAAGGAATAAGTTGAATCATCCTCTACAGCCTACACCAAAGCTCCCCAGTATATTGTACCAGTTATTATACACCCTTAAACTGTAACAAATTATTGATTTGTAGAAGACCCCCACCCCCTCCCAAATAATAATAATAATAAATATGTCTATCATCAGCTTTTAATTTATTTTTTGATTTACGACAAATTTTGAATGAACTACGTAATTCAGTCAGGTACTGAAGAATATGTTTGAAGTGCAAGTGTTTCATAAATACGAGGGCCACTCAATATATTTTGCCCCACATTTTTTTCTTGTTCTTTCCAAGTTTCCTTGTAAGTTCCAGAAATTTTGTACACGAGTAGTTACATACCTTTTTTACAAGTTTTTATTTTTCCACATAGTCTCCATCCTTTTCTACGGCTTTCCTCCACCTCGAAACAAGGGCCTTTATTCCTTGCTGATAAAAGTCCGCTGGGTTCCGCTGGAGCCACCTCTTAACCTCCTCAACAACCTCATCGTCACTCTGAAACTTTCTTCCACGAATAGCAATCTTCGTTGACCCAAACAAATGGAAGGCTGAAGGTGCCAGATCCGGGCTGTATGGAGGGTGGGGTAACACAGTGAAGTGCATTTTTGTGATGGCCTCTTGTTTGCAAACTGTTGTGTGGTCTTGCGTTAATTTAGGCCGGGCTGAAACTATAATTTTTGTTTGATTTTAATTTATCAGAGTGACTAACAGTTGGCTTTTGATATAAAAATAAGATTCCTGAAAAAAATAATTGGTGGCCACCAACGTGTGTCCGGCCACCCCCGTTTTTGTAAAAACATCTAATGCTGCACTAGCAAAATCAGGAAAATGGCAATATCTCTTCTTCTGAACATGCTAGAGAGATGGTTTGCATACCAAAAGATGCAGAATTTGATTTAGAAAAAATTATCGAGTGGTATTTTTTCATAAAACCTTTAGTTTTTGAGTTATTTTAGAAAAACTAATTTTTTGGGCCCATAGACCCCCTTTCAACTGAATGTTAACACAATAAAACATTCTCAAGCTGCAAATTGACATGTATTAGTGGTTTTCAATCAGCAATCAAAATCAATCAAAATCAGCCATTTTAAATTCATTGAAAATGCTTTTTGACATTCCAAAACGCCAAACATTAAATTATACAATTAACAAATTGTCATTTTGTCATATTTTAGCATGATAAATAATAATCTAGAACTTCAAATATTTTTTAGACACAAAATCTTTCATTAATTTACATGATCTAATTTTGTTTCTAATAAGACCATCTCTACGCTCATGACCTACAACAGCCAAGGATGCTTCAGTGACAAGCTTGATGTGCCTTTCAACATTCTGACTGTAGCACTCGTGATCCAGTTTCAATGCGGTATTAATGATATCACGCAGTTCATCATTACTGAATTCTTTTAATACAGGTGGAACAGTTTCCCATTGGGACATAGCAGACAGCTTGTGGTATGCAGAAGCTTTGAAATTGATGATTGGCTTTCTAAAGACCCTAACATTCTCATCTATAGCAGGATATTCATCAGTACCACCTTCATGATCCTCTTCATTCTCATCATCACTTTCAATTATTCCACCTGCAAAATCATTGCTACTACCAGATTCATCATCAAAATCCTCTATAACTCCCCTCAGACACAGAACTTTATTGACAGCACACCTCCAACTAAAATATTTTCACCATGAGCAAAATAGCTGTTATTGTTTAATACGTCATAACAAATTTCTCTAATTTTCCTGTCAGGGAATTTATTTACTCTTTGGATCATATTGAATAGGTTTCTTGACCCATCACTTAGCCTCTTATTAGCCTTGATATTGAACCAACTGTGAAAGTATACTTTGATGATGAATTCTACTATGATTTTGAGGTTCTTACTGGGTCTTTTTTGTGAAACATAAAAGCGAAGAATTCTACAGGCTAAGGTGAGCCATCGAGTGTGATTTAGCAGGCCAACTTCTAAGAGTGCAAGGTCTTCATCCACTTCACCAGTAATAATTGCCCAGCAGATGCAGTATCCATAGTATTGGTCTGTTGATAAATTATTGACCACCTCATTTGGTAGAAGCACAAATGCAGGATAAGGTATAGATTTGAAGTCCACAACATTCCATTCTGACACATCCCCATTGAGCTGAGAACCAATAGGGCCAGAAAATTTGTCTGGACTTTTTGTTGTCCCATCTAAAGTTATGAAGATGTGTCTAAGTGGCAATTCATTTAGATGCAGAAGACAAATATCCCACTGAAGAGGTTGCCCTAAAAACATTTCCAAATATCTGATTGACCCATGCATATGTCCTGTGTTAGTATTTGTCCCATCTGCTTTAACTAAGTTTAATTTGGCCTCAAGTTCTGTCCCTTTAATGATCTTATAAATGCCATGAGCAATGTCAATGCCTTTGCCACTCTCCAGGGTAAAATGGTCGAGGTAGAAATCATCTGAAAATAAATTTAATTAATTTTACAATTAAATAAAAATGAAAAAGGAAGGAATAAAGTTAACTGGACAATTGTCACTTAAAAAGAATTTTTTTAAGTAATTGAAAACAATCCTAGAGGAACATTGTCATTACTGGAGAGCCAGGTAAATGGAAATGATTGTCATACAGTTATAGGCGTTATGCTGTTATATTACTGTACTATAAAGTAATATTTCAATGAAATATTACTTTATAGTACAGTAATATAACCAGAGCTGGGCAATAAATACATTGAATGTATTTAAATACTAAATACATTTTACGAATGTATTTAGATACTAAATACAAAATACATCAATTGTATTTAAATACATTTGTAAATACATTTTAAATACATACAAATTTTAACATATGCATTCACTAATTCATAAGTAACAACAATATAAAATGCTTGATAAAGGATAAAGAAATAGTACAATCTAATTTCCGATTATATATTTCCCTTTTTAGAACAAAACCAAAACAAAAGAACTTAAAACTTACGATGTTCAACCAGTGACATATTATACTTATTATATCATTGCAAAATGAGTAACAATTAATGAGTAGATGAGACATAAACGTAAACATAAGACGTAAACATAAACATAAGGCACCTTACGAATTCTCTTTTATTTCACGGTTGCTGCGGATCAAAACCAATCTTTCAAAAGTTTTGTCTGAAAGAGTTTCTTTTGGGAGTCAAAGTGATTCCCGCGAATGAGAATATTCGCTCTACCGGTGCCGAAGATGGTAATGTCATGTTATAGCGAGGAACAATCTTTTTATGAGAGGATGTTTTCCCAAACTGTTGAAACATGAACCATGCTGTACTACACTGTCGACGCGTCGTACTGTGCTAGTACAGAACGTGTATTAAACCAGTAAAAGTATTTACATTTTTATATTTTGAGTATTTAAATACTCATTAAAGTATTTAAATACTATATTTAAATACATGAAAAACAATGTATTTATAAATAGTTCTAAATACACAAATGTATTTAAATACTGCCCAGCTCTGAATATAACAGCATAACGCCTATAACTGTATGACAATCATTTCCATTTACCTGGCTCTCCAGTAATGACATAATGTTCCTCTAGGATTGTGGATGTATAATACTTTTCATTTACTTTGTTAACAGCAAGTGTAGCATCCTTTCTACCGTCAAAGCCAATGCCAGTCACTTTTTCAAATATCACTTCTTCCTTCCTTTCAGCTCTCAATTTAGCTCTCTCCCTTCTCAACTTATTTCTGAAAAGTATTTCAAAAATATTGGCCATGCATTACTGCATTAGCATTATACAAATATACAAAATACAAATGTCAGTGTCCTGTTTGAAACTAATTAATATAAATACAAAATAGAAATTTTGACGCTAATTAAAAATAATAGTAAATCTGGTGATTTAGAACTTATAGCAGAAGCTAAGAAATGTAATATCTAGAGTGATTAAAAACATACTTATCAATAACATTTTGTATGTTATCTGGGGGTGATTACTCCAAAGTCCACCAATGTAGCAGAACCAATAGCCGCTCCTGCTCTATCACTTACTTGATATCTGTTAGGATATTTAAAGTAGATTTACATATCTATTGTCAATGAATAATTTATTGGTAATCTTAATCTCTTAGTCACAATGATTTCACTTTAAGCTGTATTAAAAGATTTATCTTTCAGTACTATACCTGTCACATGCTTCAGCTAATGAGCGTAATCTAGTTCTGTTCTGTAATGTTGAGACTTTTGGAACATAGTCTGCATCAAATGAATCATTACAACTGTCGCTATCTGTCAACTCAGGAATGTCCATAGGTTCAGGAGGAGGAGGATGAGGAGGAGGAACTGATTCTTTTGCTTTTTGAGATTGAATAACCTGTGATTTGAATTTTAAGTCAGTGGCTGTTTCTGGGACTTCTTTCAGGGTACAGTAACCATGCCTAGTTGTTTTCTGGTCCTACAAAGTGATTATATTTCATTACACTATAATGTATCTTTTATCTATGGGTCTCTATATGTAAACTGAAATTCTTACAAAAATGAGAAAATACTAAAATATTACTTAGGGCCCTATCATTAACATCATTAATAGTGTATTATTGATATTACTAACTTATTAAATGCACTTTAAAAATTGTAGCATTATTAATAATTGATAATTAATTAATATTAATTAATAATTTACAACTTGAAATTCAATCAACAGACCTACCTCATAAAACTGGTAATCAGATTCAGTCATTTTTAGTAAGTGCTTTTTCTCTGTATCTGCCAACAGTTTGTGATGATGTTGATATATGTCAAATAAAACGTTTACAGTTTTCAGAAAATCATCCAGATCTTGATGATATTTAGGTCCCCTTTTCTTTTTGTCATACTTCAGAAGGCGGTTGAATTCCTTTATTTGGGTTTTCAGTCGGCTCTGTATGGCATTTACTGATATTGGATAAACATTATATGTGACCCACAATTTATGCAATTCCTCAGAAGTAGCTCTCGGTACAGCATCTGTTTTATAGTCTCCGAAACACAAACGCCTTTCAATAACTTGCTTCAACGTAGGCAATTTCCCTAAAGGAAACTGTTCTGCTGGCATAAAACGTACATCACCAAGTACTTTAGCAACTGTTTTCCTTGTAGAAGTCATACTTTATATTGCAAATGTTGAATTCAATGACAAATTGCAGTTGGAAACTTATAACAAAGGCACCTGAAAAAAAAAAACAAGTTTTCAATTTATTACGTTTAAAAAAGTTCATGAAGCAGCCCCACCTCTATTCTTTAATCAAGCATAATGGATGCAAGATAACAAGGAAAAGTCATATCATGTGATCACTATGTCCATGTCAACATCCTTTTAGGGCAATGTTAGTAATCAAAAAGCCAAATCATGCTTATTTTAGAATTTCTTTTGTCACTAAGGTCCGTCGAAAGGGGGTCCATGGGCCCCAAAAATTAGTTTTTCTAAAATAACTCAAAAACTAAAGGTTTTATGAAAAAATACCACACTTAATAATTTGTTCTAAATCAAATTCTGCATCTTTTGGTATGCAAACCATCTCTAGCATGTTCAGAAGAAGAGATATTGCCATTTTCCTGATTTTGCTAGTGCGGCGTTAGATGTTTTTACAAAAACGGGGGTGGCCGGACACACGTTGGTGGCCACCAATTATGTTTTTCAGGGATCTTATTTTTATATCAAAAGCCAACTGTTAATGACTCTGATTAATTCTATCTTGAGTTTCAGCCCGGCCTATTGCGTTATCGTGCAAAAGAAGGAAGTCTTCCAGTTTTCTCTCCAGTCGAACTCGCTTTATACGTCTCTGGAGTCTCTGTAGGGTAGCAATATATGCCTCCGAGTTGATTGTTTGTCCTTTCTTCATAATGTCCACCAGAATCACCCCTTTCATGTCCCAGAAGATGGTGGCCATAACCTTTCGTGCAGAGGGAGACATTTTGAACTTTTTCCTGCGTGGGGAGTCTGCGTCACGCCACTCCATGGATTAGCGTTTTGTTTCAGGTTCAAAGTGGTGTAGCCAAGTCTCATACCCAGTCACAATTCGTGAAAGGAAGTCATCCCCTTTTGTCTAGTATCGATCCAACGACTCTGAAGCAATTTCTTTTCTTTGGGCTTTGTGATCTTCAGTCAGTTGGCGAGGAACAAACCGTGAACACACTTTTGAGTATCCCAGTTGCTGAATTATCTTCTTCACACTTCCTTCACTAATTCCTAGCTCTAGTGATAGCTCTTTGTATGTGACGCGCCGATTTGATCGAATGATGCTGTTAGCACGTTGCACAGTGTGAGATGTGACAGCCGATGCCGGGCGACCGCTGCGTGGCTCATCATCGAGGCTGGCTCTCCCTCTCTCCGATCTCGCACGTTTAGACCAGCGTCCAACTGTGCTTCGATCAACAGCAGCATCTCTGTAGACGTTTTGTAGACGTTTGTAAAGATTTCCAACTGTTTCCTTCTCTGCGGTTAAGAACTATAACAGCTCTGTTTACGACGCACATCACTGTCAGACGCCATTTTCGAAACTGCATTAACCATCGGTTTTATACAAGGAGGGGAGGTTCAAACTGAAAAAATCCGGTTATGTGAAGCGCAGAAAGTTCAAACTTAACGGCCCAAAAGACATTTCAGTCACATGGTCTATTATTTAGGTAAGAAAAAAGGGTGGGGCAAAATATATCGAGTGCCCCTAGTATATTTTGTGTTTTTGTCTCCAACCAAATATATTTGGAGAGGCCATGCTGAATTACACTTATCCGTCCGTCCTTTTGCCACACTTTCGTGTCCATACTATAACTTTTGAACCACTCATCATAAATTAATAACACACACACACACACACACAAGTGGAACCTCACAAGACGATGTGTCCCGAACAAGACTCAGGCCCTTATATCAAAAGTCAAATAAATGGAGGTTGCGCCATAATTTTTGAATCACTCCACAAAAATTGATAACACTTCCCACCCATACAATGATTACTAAGTACATAAATTTAGCACCGAAAGCAGGCTATGATAAGGGGAGATGACGGTTTTTACTCGTAGTGGTCGCAGTGCATTTTTTTTTCTACCAGTCCAAGTCCATTTTTTATATGTTATATGATACTATGATTAACTATAATCGTGTAAGTTTCAGTGAAATTGACCAAAAAGTTTTCGAGAGAAAAAAATAAATAAAACACTCAATATAATGATCTTTGCAAATAATTCCATTACTATATCTTTCAGTATAGTTTATTTAACACTTCTAAGTTCAACGACACGGCACTTCGGTAAAGTAAAGGTAAAGTAAACA
Organism: Bathynomus jamesi; assembly: GCA_023014485.1. Taxonomy (NCBI): domain Eukaryota; kingdom Metazoa; phylum Arthropoda; class Malacostraca; order Isopoda; family Cirolanidae; genus Bathynomus; species Bathynomus jamesi. The sequence continues at coordinate 284,583 of JAJOZX010002374.1, forward strand.
TTTCCTTGAATGTGGAAACACTGACTGAGCTGCAGTAGAATTATAGAAGTCGTTGCTTCGGCAAACACAAATTTCCAGGGGAGGGCAACTGCCCCTTCTTCCCCCCCCCCCTCCGGACGCCCATGTGCAAATAAGGTCTAACTTATTTTTAACATTCTTAAATTGATGTTCAGAATAGGTTCAAAGCTTATTGTGAAATCTCAGCTAGAAGAGTGGGGGGAGTATGTGCGAGGGGTACAGGGGGTCGCACATAGCTCAATAGCTCAATTTTTTGTTATTTGTTAACCCAAATGAAAACCCTCGCATAATGTCGCTTTTAATAAAAAAGCTAAAAAAACTTTTGACCCGCCTTACGTATATACGCATAAAATTAATGTTGCAAAATGATGATAAAGTAGCTAGAATGTTCAGACGAAAAACATGGAAGGTAGTGATGCAACTTGAAATATTGAGACTGGTCCAGATGCCGAATATGCTTATTTCACCCAGTTAAGTCACAGATTGTGCCAGAAACATGTTACTCAAACATTATTTGCATTGTTAAAACAAGCACGTACTTTGGTTAAAATTCACACTATATACACACACATTTGAAATATTTTGAAGCCTGGTCCCGACCAGTCCACTTGTATCGTTAATAGAAGGAAATGGTTAATGAAAATCAAATAGCAAGGACAGGCATCATTGTACTATCTGTACACTGTACTATTGCATCTGCTATTTTCCACCGACATATTTTAGGTAAAAAAAATCCCACTTTTTAATCCTAAGTATCCCCTACACTAAAATTGCAGTTGCTTTTCTTGATACTCGTGATTTTATATATTTATATTGTACAGTATTTTGCTCGCATTGCTTTCCTTCTTTCCAGTCATCTTCATGCATATTGCTTAAATCTAAAGCTGAACTTGAAAAGCAGAGGTAAGAACTTCTTAGACTGGTTTATATTGATGTCAATAATATGCGTATATTGTGATCGATGCCTTATTTCTATTGTATCCAGTGACGCGCCCAGGAATTTCCTCTGCAGGGGTTGACAGTAGTAGTAGTAGTAGATTAAGCGTGTAATTGTGAAAGTGTTCATTTATTTTTATAGATGTACATACTTTAAGTGACGGTGTCCAGTCTTTGTGGTTTTCATTGAGTTTATCCAAAACATCACTGACATCGTAACGTATTTTATTTTATTTTTCCGCAAACGGAAAGCAGTCTAACCTTTAGGGGTAGGGGAATGACCGGCTACACCTCCATTTCCTCGGGTGCGCCACTGTTTTTATCAAAGTAATTTTAATATGAACTCGGTTGGCATAACGTAGTAATTCACTGTGCACCTACATTTAACTATACGTCTTGATTTAAGAGATGCGTCTCCCGCTGTTACGTCGATGAATTGTTCTTTTGCAACTCCACCCGAGAGCGATACGAGCACTGGACCGAACCTCTTCCCTTCGTTTTATTCAGAATGTCAAACGTGCCCCATGAATGCTAGAAGCAGCCCTCTCAGTCCGTCCTCTTCCTTGTGCTCCATACCGTCTGCCACCAGCGTAAGGGTATCCAATAGGATCGATCATAAGGATTGGGAGGTAAACGAATGAAGTATTTAAATATCTGTTGAAGTAATGCATTTGCGAGACAGGATTTTGCCTTCAGAACTAGTTAATGGAAATCATAATGAACTGGTAATAGATTATCGTAAATTTACATTTACTGTTAATTCTGTTGTGATGTTACTTGTATAAGAGTTTTCTGATTTAGGTGCCCTAATCCAGGTGTGCACAAATAAATATAATTTCTCAGAATTATTATTATTACCCCGACCAAGAAAATTGAAGGGGACCATACTAAATTGGACTTGTCTGTCCGCCACGCCTTCGTGTCGGGGCTACAACTTTTTAACCATTCAGTATAAATTGATGAAACTTTACATACGGATGGATCATCACAAAATGAAAAGTCATTAGCAAGAATCGGGTTCCTGCATCAGAGGTCAAGGTCACAAGTAAAAGTCCAATTTCCTTGTGCAAGTCATTGAGGTAATTTTAAAAACAGCCTAATGTATGGCTTCTACCGAAAATAAACGAGTGAAAAAAGTTTTTATATTTGTCAGTATGAGGACTTTCGTAGCATTTGTTTATAATAAGAGCTACGTTATGGCCAGTGTCGTAATAGCGTTTCCTGTCGATCAGCGAAGTTAAGCGACATTGGGTCTGGGTAGTAGTTGGACGGGAGACAGTCCTCTGCGTTCAGATAATATAGCGACCTCTGTTTCGGATCCCACGTAAAACTGTACGTCTCCTCCATCATATGACCTTAGAGTTGTTGTTTAGCCGATCAGCTCACCCTGATCGAGCAAGCCGGCGGCACGCAGGTAACCGATCGCCCTCTCTGGAGTGGACCAGAGGTTCAGCGCACTAGTGATGTTGTGTTGTGTTCTACGGGGCTCCAATAAACCTTAGCCCCCACGCCCATGGCCTAAACCATTAGAGGTACAGTAAAACTAAACATACCTTACAAAAGAGAATTTAATCCTGCATTTAATGAGAAACAATTAAAACTTGGTGTTCCCGCCATTGGCTTCCAAGACAGCCTGAATTCGCTTTGGGTAGCTTGCCAAAAGTGACGTGAATAGATCTTGATCGTTACGCAAATTTGCTAAAACAGTTTCAATGTGTTGCGTCATTGTATCCTTCGAAAATCGATTCGCTGCAGGTTCTTGAAACAAAAGACATTCAACTTTGTCCTTTATAACTGATCCAATGTATTCACAGACGTTCAGGTCAGGAGAATTTCCTGGCCATTCTTCATTTCCAAAGAAATCGATCTCATGGTTCCGCAACAACTGTTGAGTGCTAATCCCTTAAAGCAGGGGGCCTTATCGTGCAGAAGTGTGACCTGATCGACATCCATAACATTGTTTGGGTTTCTTAGAAAAGGAATGACATGCTGGGATAGAATAATATCACGAAAATACTGTCCATCCCAACTCTGACCATTTGGCTTCAGCATCCACATGAGCTTCTTTGCAGTGAACAAAACAAACACACCAACACAGTCTGGACTTTTTAATAATTCGCGATAATGTTCATTGTCATAGATTTCATCTGGTGGTGTGGCCCACACACGGTCATTTTGGTAGTTAGGCCGACGTGTTACGTAAACAAAAAATTCATCGGAGACAGCTAAATGCATGAAATCATCCACATCCCAATCTTTAAGATAATGGGCAAACCACATTCTGTCATCGATATTAAGTTGAGTTTTTCTTGGCTTTGGAAGTTCATGCCAAGGCTTTAAACCTTGCCTATGACGGTGCAGTCGAATGATCTCACCACTAACGATCTTTCCTCTCAACACTTCGATCTCTCTAGAAAGTTTAGCACAGCTGTTTTTCCGCTTACGCGTACCGCTTTCAATGATGTCCTTTGTTTCCTGAGAGAGTGGCAAATTTGGGCGGCCAGATTTGGTTATCCATTTCACATTCATCCAAAGTTTTATTCCAATTTCTTTTGACGAATTCCTCATTTCTTCGCAACTTTTTGGCAACCCATGAACGTGTTATAAAGGTGGCTCCAGCATCACGAGCTTCCTAAAATGTTATTGCTCGTATGAGATATATCACACGTTGCCTCTCCGAATCGCCAATTAATTGAGAAGCCATTATATTATCACTTTATCAGCTAGAGTAATTTTAATACCTGCAATAAATAAAGAATTTTATATATTTTTATAGTCACTAAAACTATTTCGATGTAAGTAAACGTGTAAGCTGCAAATGGGTGGGGGCTAAGGTTTTTTGGAGCCCCTTATGTTGTGGTAGTCTGTCATAATGTGTTCAATTGTTTGTGGTGTGTCCTGGCACAGGTGGCAGGTGTCGTCTGTGGAGTTGTCTAGTCTGTGTTTATATGTCTGTAAGTTGGGGTGATGTCCGCATCGGAATCGTGCTAAGTTAACACGATCCGATCTGCTCAGGCTGATCTCTGACATGTTAATGGGTGGCGGCTTCGCACCTAGTACCGCATTCGGACCAAGCTGTGTGTGTGTGTGTGTGTTTTTTCTGTACTGTGTGATGTCTGGGGCGTGGTATGGAATGTAGTATTTGGTTATAATGTTTCTGGTGTTATCTTAATGGTGCGAGGTGTCGGTGCATGATTGTACATGTAGTGGCAAGGGTATTGTGGGTTAGTTGTCGCTGCTGCCATGAATTGTGTTCGCCTCATGTCTAAATGTTCCCTAACTTTCAGTATTTTTGTTTGTGTGCAGGTGTTCTATTGGTGTTGTTTGAGTGCATCCTGTAATGATACAAAGTTCGTTGTTTTGTATTGTCTGTAAGGTGTTTATGTGTGTGTGAGATAATGGGTGGCCAGCATAGTCCATAACTGAGCGAATATATTGTTTGTATATGAGTGTTGTTGTTTCCTGCTGGTGTCCAAAGTTTGTGCCTGTTAGTACCCTAAGCGTATTAAGTCTTGATGTACATTTGTTTTTAATGTCCTGAATGTGGTTTGCAAAAGATAATGTGTTGTATGTGACCCCAAGTATTTTGGTCCTGTGAGTATGTGGAATGTTGGTGTTTAGTGTAAGCTGTGGAGTTATCTGGTGTTCTTTTGTGTTGCTTGTAAGCAAGGTGATGGTTGATATTGTGGGCGCTACTTTGAGTCTATTGTGTGTGAGCCAGTCTTGTATACTGTTTATATATGTTTGTAGGTTATTTGGAGCGGTGTCGATGTTGTGGGTGGATGTTAGAGTGATGTCATCTGCATATGATTGTAAGGTAAGCTTGTTATCTGTGAGTGTTGGAATGTCATGCGTGTATAAGTTGAAGAGTGTTGGTGAGAGAACAGAGCCTTGAGGGACCCCGTTCGGAAAAAGCTTGTTTTTGGATGACTTGCCATTAAATGTGACATGTGAGTATCTTCCTGAAAGATAGTTGCTCAGCCACCTTTTGGTGTTGTGCATGTTTGTGTTGAGTATTTTATTTATGAGAGGGAAGCGTGGGATAGCATCAAATGCTTTACTAATGTCTATTGTTGCTAATAGTGTACGTTGAGCTGGTCGTCTGGAGTTGATGCCATCCATGATGTGCTGCGTGAGGTTAGTGAGTAATGTCGTGGTTGAGTGGTGAGGTCTGAATCCATGTTGAGTAGGCGATAGTGATATGTGTGGGTGAGTGATTTGTAAGATTAGTCTTTCTGTTACTTTGGAAGGTGTGCGTAGTAAAGTAATGGGTCTATAGGAAGCTGGTTCTGTTGGATTTTTGTTTGGTTTGAGTAGTGTAATAATTTTACCTTGTTTCCGTATGTCAGGAATAAAACTGTGTTGGTATGAATATGTGCTGATATTTGTGAGAGCTAGTATTCCCTGTGGGCCCAAGTGTTTAAAGTGTATGTTAGATATGTTGTCTGGTCCAGTAGCCTTCGAATTCTTAATGTTTTTGATGATCTTGGTGGTCTGGTCTGTATTGAAGGGTGTAATGGTCGTGTCAAGTTTGTAGGTTTTCTTGTGTCTGGCTGTTTGTCTGTCTGCGTGTTTCTGGTTGTTGTTTCTGTTTAAGTGACTTATCTTTGCGTAGTGATTAACTAGAATGTTAGCTTGTGTATATGCTGGGATATTATTTTGGTTGCGACAGATAGCCGCGTGAGAGGTGTGAATGCAGCTGTTAGAGTGGGTAATGCTGTTTATAGTCTTGTATAGCCTGGATGTATCTGTGGAGTATTTTAGTGTTATGAATTCCCTAAATGTGTTTGTTTGGTTTTCGTTGAGTTTATTTATTTCTGTGTTGAGCTGTTGTATCTGCTGTTTTATGGCTTCTGTGTGTGGTGTTTGTGTGTTATGTTTGAGGTTGTTACGTTGCCTTATGAGGTGGGCTATTTCTCTAGTATAATTTGGGTTGTATTTCCTAATGTTGCCTTTGGGTATGTATTTGTTTGCATTACTGATGATCTGATTAAATGTCTTGAGTGTTGTACTGATGTTCATGATGGGTGTGCTGTTTAATGTTGTGAATTGTTCCTTAGTCTGTATTTTGAACTGTTCCCAATCAGCTTTCTTGTAATTTCTGTAAGTGTGCCTAAAGCTGTTGGGGCAGAGTGTAGAACGTGTTGTAATGATGATGGGTAGGTGGTCTGATGATAGTTGTTTTTCTGTTCTCCAGTGTGTGTGTGTGTTGCTAGTGAGGGGGAACAGAACGTTATGTCTGGGAGGAGTTTGAGTATCCTGCTTGATGTGGTATGTGTGTATGTTCTGTATTGTTAAGAATGAAGAGGCTGTTTAGTTGCGTGACTATGTTGACGCCTCTGGTGTTGCTTTGGTTGTGCAGGTACCAACTAGTGTCTTTAGCGTTGAAGTCTCCTCCAAAGATGACATTAGTGAGAGAGGCCAGATTGTGTAAGTGTGGATTGTAATTGGCTGGCACCTAAGGTGAACTATCTGGTGGGATTTAAATATTGATTAGTGTGGTGGTGTGTTTTGCGCATGTTTTAATGTTTTTTATGACCTTAGAGTTCTGCAGTTTTGTGAAGCAGAAAATGTGTGTTCTCAGATGTGATATGATACCGGATTTGTCATAAACTACAGTACAGTACTGCAGTACTCTAGTTTTAATTACTATATGTTTTAAGTTTCAACTACTATACAGTAATTTGGTAGTTTGCTCCATTGTGTATATTTACATGTTGAATGTTTTTCTATACATTTTTCAGTTCTTGTGTCATCTTTTAAAAGGTAACAGCCAGGAAGCTCGTTTCCCCACGATATAGTAGGAGTGTGCCCCAATGGTTACCTTTAGTCCGAGCAATGATTGAGTAAGCGGCCAACTCAATCTTACCCAGGAGCTAGCAGTCGGGAGCGAAACCAAAGGCTTACTACTAACAGTTCACCACCGTAACCACTGAACTATCGGCCGCCCCCATATAATTTTTTTTAAGAACATATACAAGAAGATTGTCGACTTAAAATCCATTCTTCAATTCACTTTTGAGAGAGAAGTTAACAGGTCTGGTAATGTTTACACTTGCTAAGTCTTGAATTGCTTTTTAACCTTTTTTAACCGAAGATTTCTAAAGAATTTTTTAAATGTGGACACGGCAAGAGATGCAATACGTTTATGTACAAATGTAATGTTTTGAAAGTGAAGATGGACAGAATTTAAAATCGAAATGATAGCAAAACGATAATGTAAATAAGAGTGCTTAATTTTGATGTTCCTCGTATATGTGGTTATTGTTTTATTTAAGGAAGGTTTTTCTCTTAGATTTACAGCTTAAAAGGTGAAGTAAAAGCATATAAAGATGCGCTCGAGAATCACAGATTAAATAATTTCTCAACGAAGGTAAGATATTAGTCGTGTATTCTTACGTAGTTATAAGAAGCGGGATTTTTCGTAACATTTTTCTCTTCATATCTAGTGACTCGCCACCTGTATTACAAAGGTCTTTACATCTTTTCTTTGCAAACCTTGTCCACCTGACCTCTGATCTTTCTGCTATCTCTGATTGGGCCAGAGAAAACCTCGTAGCTTTCAATGCCTCAGAAATTCGGTTCCTCAATCTGTCTACTCGTCACAATCTTCCACACGACTGTCCCATTGCCTTCAGCAACACACAACTCAATCCTTTTTCTTCTCTTAACATTCTTGGCGTTTCCTTTTTTCATGTTCTTTCCTGGAAAGATCACGTATACTCTTTCCAAAACAGCTTCTAAGAGGTTAGCTGTGCTGTATCGCCCCCGCAGTTTTTCATCCCCGCTCAGTTGCTGTCTCTGTACAGGGGTCTTGTCCGCTCCTGTATCGGGTGGCTCAACCCACACAGCCGTACTTGGCCGGGTGGAATCAAAGACTTCATTTCATCATTTCCCCGCCTCTTACTGACTGCCTCACTCTCTTTACTATCGCTATTATAACGGACACTGCTCTTCTGAACTCTAACTGCATGCTTTCTCCTTTAAGGAGAGCACGCAGCACCAGACTTTCTACACTTTCTCATTCCTTTTCCGTCCAACTCTCTAATGCAACGGTTAATCGTATTTTCAATCTTTCATCTACTCAACCGATGAACTCTGGAACAATCTTCCTCAATCCATCTTTCCTTCTGTCTGCGACCTCCAATCTTTCAAACGTAGTGTGTCTAGGCATCTCGAAAACCCTGGACCTTGATTTTGGCTTTCTTCTTCTATGGCGGGGGGGGGGGGGGGGGGCTTTTGCGGGCATTCACTTTTGGCCTCCTCTTTCCTGCATAAAATCAAGAAAACTGTTCATGCCAAATAAACTTGTAAAAACAAAAATTACTCTCTTTTCTGTTCATAAACTGAGACATCTCTATGAAGCAGAAAATTCATTGCACCCTCGAAAAGTTTAGAACATTTTGAGTTTTGCACATTTTATAACTCATCCACATTTAAACGACTGCTTGTTCTCACCACAGTAGTCTGTGTATATACTTGTTTTTCAATATTGTTGCATTTACCCCCAACAGTCTCCTTTTAGAGAAACCAGTTATACGCACACACCTACTGTTAATTCATTTTCTGATTCTTTTAACTGAACAGATATCACTCATTTTATTGTAAAACCAAATTCTTCCCTCTTTTACAGTTTCATTTTCTCTCTTGAACTGCACTACCAAATTGTATATAACCATGAGGTCACCAGGTAACCTCATTATACTCTTATTCTGGCCACAACACCAACCCAAGAAGTCCCCAATATATTATATATCTTATGTTGGTCATAATTCAATAAACATAAATTTTGCTTCATTTAATAATTAATGCCCAACACCATATATAGGAAAATTATAGTTATCCATATTTGAAACAAAGTAAGCATTTCAGTCATTGTCACCTAGAGTCTGAGAGCAGTGTTAGTATCCAGCTTTCTAAAGCTACGACGTGGTCAGTGTCGTAGTATCACTTCCCGTCGATCGGTGAAGTTAAATAATATCGGGTCTGGAGAGAGTAGTTGGATGAGAGTGTCCTCCTTCGTCGAGATTATGTAGCGCCCCGTGGTTTGGATTTCACGTAAAGCTGTAGGTCCCCTCCGTCATACGACCTAAGATGTTGCGGAGGAGGTTAAACAACCCATCATTACATTATTTATCCAGTTTTCCGGAACCTGTCGTACTCTGCATTTTTTTCCTCAAAACAATCGACTATTTTCCTCGTTACTTTGAAAGAGTTGTACCTGTAATTATAATTTTTACATTCATATTCTCTCATTTTTGTATAGTACACTATATAATTCTCCGGCGTGAATCTCTCTGCAAAGCATTTCTGAATACCTTCATTAGCCACTCATTCAATCATCCGTCATGCCGGATATGATTTGCTGAGAGTGAGAAACTTGGAGAAATTTTGTCATTTCTTTTGTCCTGCCTTTGAGGTGAATTTTCTTTGCATCACTCTCACTGCATTACTTAGTTCAGAAGTCATTTCCCTCCCACTCATATCATTGTAAGAAACCTTTTTACTTTGAAGTATTACACTAGTAAGTGTCTATCAATAGATCAAGTTAGTCACGTGTTTTACGTTGCATATATCGTTCGAGGCTTCTTCAGGTCTTCTCGTTACTCTCAAAATTGAAATGTAATTTTTATTATAGGAAATATAATCATTTACAAAAGTTAGAATATTCTTGGCTGTAAAGTTGTTGTGGCTAACTTTATTCAGATTTCTGTAACTGTAAACGAGTAATTCAATTTCTGCCTATAGTTCCACTCGACGGGCAAGAAAATAAAGAAACTTATGGAAGCGAGGGCTGTCTGCTTTCCTTTTATATCCGAAGAGTCGGCGTTGATGAGGTCAATTAATTTGTTGTTCGGAGACTGCAGATTTCACAGTTCTATTGACACCCTCAATCAAGAGGGAATTGACCTGCAGAAAATGCTGGACACTGAAAAAAGCGTAAGTAAAGAAGAAATAAAATAGTCACATTAAAAAAAAAAAAGTGATGTACTTTTAATACTAATTAAAGAAAAAGAGATTAGAAAGATTTGAGATTAAAAATGTTATCATGAGCACCTTAACCCTTTCGCTGCGACGAATTTTGGAACCGTATACGGGCCACCCGCAGCGAAAGGGTTAAACAGATTGGGATTGTAGTTGTAAACCAACCGAAGGCCGAGGCGACCAATCTGTTAGGTTTTATGTTACGTCGTCGTAAACTTTTATTGAAAATCTTTAAATATCATGAAGAAAGGAATATAATGAAGGTTCAGCTAGGCTAGATTGTTATATTAAGTAAAATTAATTCGGTTAAATGCCGCGGTCTCATAAGGTAGCCAAACAGTGTGTATTTCGGAAGAGGGGTGCGCTCAAGAGTTAAGATATATCAGAACGTCAATATGCGATTTTAATAGTGAAAACACTTAACTACTATCACGTAAAACTTAATGTTCAAACCCGGTCGGTTCACCCATCTTGACATATCTTTTTACTCATATTTTCTTTGGTGACATGTCATGTTGAAGCGAAACCGTTTTGATAATTCTATTATCAAGCATACATAAACTCTTATTTGTTGTCCAAACATACCATCATAGCAAAGTTTCAACTTTTGTAGTTAAAAGTTCATAGATTAGAGTGAAGTTAGTAAACCCTTAAAATGTTTATTTTAATGTCACTTAATGAGTGATAAAAATAAAATTAATTAAATTGCTCTTTGGTCAGCCTGAAATTGAATTGAAAAGAAATAATGAGCAACGATCTCCATAGGCTCGTTTCGTACAATATTTTGAGAATAATTTGAGAGGTTTTTTTTATATTTTTCAGACAATTTTTCTTCAGCCTTTATTTTTTTTACACATTGGTACGGTGGGCATATTTTGTGTAAGCTAAATGTAGCTAGGCATTCCTCTGCAACTGGATAATGAGTAAGTTAGTTTTTTTCTGTTTTAATTTAAATTGATTTTCTCCCTTGAAGATTTCCATCGACAATATAAAACATTTTGAAGAACTACTTTACTCCTTCAAACTAGACCAGAAAGCTTTTTCTCTGCAAGTAAGTAGTGTATTCTAATTGACAGACAGTCCGTTTGTGTTCACTTATATTTTTCTTTTTATGTAAGGAGGGGGCCAAGAGCGAACGCCCGCAAAAGTGACCCCTCCACAGAAGGAGGAGGAGAGTCAAAAACAAGGTTTCCATGGTTCAATGATGCCATTCTTTTTTTTATATAAATTTTGAGAAGATTGTATAGTGTGTAAGATGTATGTACAGTATATGTAGCGAGGAATAGAGGGAGAAGCGTGTGTTTGAGAGCACGCTGGACTGCTCACAGGGTAGATGAGACACGGAAAAAGATCAGCTAAGGAGGACAGTGACAGGAGAAACGGGAGTTCCAGCACTCCCCCTCCTGCCTAACGTCCCCTCCGGAGTACTTCCCTGGTCCATTGGCGTCTACAATCTCCTTCTATACTCCGTTTGCAACCATCTTAATTCATTAATAGTTAAATTATAATTTAAAACCTTACTACAGTATACAAATTCATTGGGTCTTTTCCTTTATTGCACTCCCATTGTTTACGCCCTTGACGATTGATTGGGTTAAATCGTGATATTTTCGTTAGTTTTAATGAAAAGTTGACCTAACCGGGCATTCAATTGACCTCCAAATTGTTACTAACTGAAAAGAAGAAATTGGGGGTGCTATAAAGGGAAAGAGCCAATTCATTCATTTATAGGTTTATTTTTGGATTCATCCAGAATCCTGATGAGCATTTTTTGTTACGGGGAAGTCGGGGTATTGGAGGCTTGAATTTAAAGTGATGCAACTACAATGTATTATGAACAGAAAATATGTATGTACATCACATTAAAAACCTTTCAGCACTGTAAAAGGAGGACGTTGTAATTAGATTTTAATAGCAGATGCATTTCACGTTTCGTATAAAAAAGTTTCATGGCCAGATATTAGTAGCCTTAAATGAACTTATCATTTAAGGATTTGATTGAAAGTTAAAAGGCAATAAAGTGGGGCACTAGGAGCTGGTAAGACTCAAATTCATTTAAGGAGGATATGTTTATCCCTTTTTAAAAGACCAAGAAAATATCCTTGTCCGTTATCATTACAATTTTAAGTGATAATATAGCGTAGCTAGAATTTGCATTGAAATGGTTTTTGGTGTACGATTTGAACTACTGTGGTGGCTCGGTTGGTTGGAGATTATACTCGGGCTGTGAAGGTTGGTTACGTACTTTAAAGCCCATTATTTCGACAGGAGCTTAATTACTGAAGGTTTCCCTTAGAATTGTAAGGGTAGATTTATGAAGAGGTTTGTTAATACTATACTGGTTGAGAGATATGCTTCATTGGTGATAACCTGCAGGAGGGTGAAGTACACGGATGGCGTTTAAGTGTCATTTCCTGCATCTTTGATCGGCAAACTGTTTTTTATATATATATATATATATATATATGCCCAGGGCATTTGTATTACTCCATATGTAAATTGAATAAATGGTCATTCGTTGTGACCAACAAAGAAGAAAAAAAATGTTACGAAGAGGCATAGGAGTGTATAGCAAAAGTAGAGAGAGATAACTGGGCTCAACCAGGTTTATGGTTAGGTAAGAGAATTCCGACCTCCGGGCCTGCTAGTTCCTCAAGGAAGCCCCTTTCCTTCTCCCATGAAAAGCGGCAACAAATAAGCAATTTATTAGTAAATTCTAGCATGAAAACAATAACAAACAAAAACGTATTTAAACATGTTTTGAAATGTTTAAACTAAGGACTACCTGTTAACTGAGCGAAGAAAGATCCTTTCTTCCGTATCAAGAATCTTTGGACAATTAATTCAAACCAGAAGCTTGTATAGATTAAAGTGTAATTGAAAATTTTACAATGCCACAAAGATTATTACTGTAATCAGTTGGTGAACTGAACAGGCCTATTTGAAAGTAAATATATGACATTGAATCGTTATAACTATGATCCTACACTTTCTATCAAGAGAAGAAACAGGTATACTGTTCCTGTCCGTTGTAGGCATCTCATAACTTGTATATATAACATTTAGGGTATTTTAAAGTTGACTTTCATTTAAGACCAATTTTATACACTACTTTTGTTCAGTAGAGTTCGGCGTCAGTAACTGGAGGATTATTATTATTATAATAATAATAATAATAATAATAATTATATTTTTAGATTCTAGAAAATCAGTTGCAGATCGTTTTACACAAAGTTAGTGACTCAAAACTCAGCTTTGGAGACTTAGATCACGGAAAGTTGAAATCTGCTCCATATACGAGAATAGGAAAAGACCTTCTTTCCTGGAAGGTCAGTTAATGTTTTTAAGGTTTAAAAATTGATGTAGCTTTTCTTGTATACATAATTAACTCGGTTAAACAAACATCTGCAGTTGCGGTGTCAAGATTCTAAAACTTATTAACTCTAATTTGAATTGACAGCAATATTATATATAGGCCAAACTTAATACTTTTCAGCCATAATCGCGATATTTGCTTAAAAAAAAAAAATTTATGTAAAAGGATATGTACTCTATGTAGAGTAACTTGAATTAAATGTTTTGAGTTTATTCTTTTACATATGAATAGGATGAATATGAGAACAGTCAGAAGGTGAGCGATGAAGCTGTTGAAAGGATTTGTTCGTGCCTTCAGCGGTACATTGTCATTCTTAAAAGTATTATTGATGGAGAAGAAACAGAAGCAGATTTTTCACTCGTTGATTCCAGAGAGTTATGGGACCCTTTCGACAAAGAAGTAGATCTTGTTAAAAAGGTAAACTTGAATAATGTTTTTTACTAACGAATTTATGCTCACACAATTGTTCTAACTAATGTTGGGAAAGTGTATGACATTGGTGCACAAAATGTGGTCCCGAGTGTGTAGCTCGTTTGAATTTGTAATCACAGTTAAGTTAAACCGTGATTGATGATCATCCAAAACGGTTTCCATCTGTAGGTTTTTCGGGTTAGAAATATGCAATGAAATTATGGCTAATTATATAACATCACAAAGATAACTGCTAAACTTCATATTGTTAGTGCGTTATCGAATAACCTTTAGGAACAAGTGTACAGTAATTATATTGATTCTATTGTTTTCATTAGTTAGATCATTTGAATGTTCCTCAGCATATTTGGCCTGATGGAGACAGAAATAGATGTTCTATAATGCGTGAATTTATGGACACCCTGTATATAGATGGCTCATAATGTTGCAATGTGATTTGAAAGAGAACGAGAGGCGATGATTGGTCCTTTAAAAAAGAGTGGTAACCTAATTTGTTGGTGTGAAAATGTTGCTGAAAATAATTATAAATATTTGTGATTTAGGAAGAATAGTAGCATGAAAGGTGCTTTAAGCAAATCGGAAATTCAGTGTGAAGTGAAACTATATAGTCATGTTTCAGGTATGATACAGTAAAGGTTCTGTTTGTGAAGAAAAAAAAAATAATGAGGATGCTGGAGCGAATGAGGTTGAGTAGCTAAAAAAATAGAATAGTGATAAACATACTACGTTGATATAGGTGAAAGGAATAATGGACTTACAATAAAGTTCCATTGTGGTCAATCTAAAGGTACGGAAGACAAAAAAAGGTGGAGGATGCGATTGGTTAATGTGATAGTTAAATAACTGGTTGTATGCGAAGAATTTGAATATAGTAAGAGTATTAACTGTCTATACTGCATTTGATGGACACCGTTTTTGTGGTGTACATTGATTTAATTTATTCTTCACGCAACTCTTAAGTAATAAGTATTTAATATTTATTACTTAAGGAATGCGTTTATTAAGAAAATTCCATCGTCATGTCACCTTATACTGGAACATTATTCATGATTGTCCTTTTGCAATATTAAAATAGGTAGCTTGAGGTTACTTACTTACCCATACTTTTAAATAATTAATATATTTTAGTAAGAACTACTGTTCTCGCAGAGTTTTAATATACAGGGTGTCCCAGAATTAACTATTTCAATGAAATCGGACAAATTTTTTAAAAACACACTTATTTATGTTTATCATGTTTAATATGTGTTAAAACTGTATAAATTTCTAGATTTTTTTCATAATTTTATTTTCATAATTTTTTCATTATCTGGTCCAATGAAAGACCGTCTGAAGTCATAGAATGGCAAAGAGACTCTCCAAAAGTTAACGTGTGGCTTGGAATGACCAAATCCAAAATTTATGGCCCATTCTTCTTTGCGGAAGCAACTGTAACAGGTACCGTCTACCTTGATATGCTTCAGCAGTTTCTCGAACCACAGCTTCTTGATGATGGCATTCTTGATAATGTTGTGTTTCAACAAGAAGCATTGATCTTTTGGCGATAAACCTTTGTTTTTATGAAACTCCATGCAAAGAAATCCAGGGGTGTCAAATCCGGAGAACGCGGAGGCCAAGGTCGAGGTCCTCCACGTCCAATCCATTGATTCGGAAGGCGTCTGTTGAGGTATTCTCGAACAATTAGAGCATAATGACATGGTGCTCCATCTTGTTGAAACACAACATTATCAAGAATGCCATCATCAAGAAGCTGTGGTTCGAGAAACTGCTGAAGCATATCAAGGTAGACGGTACCTGTTACAGTTGCTTCCGCAAAGAAGAATGGGCCATAAATTTTGGATTTGGTCATTCCAAGCCACACGTTAACTTTTGGAGAGTCTCTTTGCCATTCTATGACTTCAGACGGTCTTTCATTGGACCAGATAATGAAAAAATTATGAAAATAAAATTATGAAAAAAATTTAGAAATTTATACAGTTTTAACACATATTAAACATGATAAACATAAATAAAAGTGTGTTTTTAAAAAAATTGTCCGATTTCATTGAAATAGATAGTTAATTCTGGGACACCCTGTATACTTTAGAAGTATTCCATTAAGATGGAGAGTGAATTTTATGTGTACATTTACTATACCATTCTGATTACAAACGCTTTCATAAAATGTGATTATGCAGAGCCTATGTTCAAGTAAGGTCGTCTTGATTTAATTTTTTAAGTAACTTTCTTTTGACATGCAATCGTATCCGTACCATATTTTGGAAGTATTTTTATCTTCTTTTCAGTAATAATAGCAACAACTTAATATTTAACCTTTCATACAGGCCTCTTTGATTCCCTTGGCGTGTCATTCTGTTTTGAACGAAATTAAGTTGCGTCTCGTGAAGGTTAAAGTCGTTGAATTATTCCTGACGGAAGTCAAGAACATAGATCCTAACTTTATATACGAAAGCATTTCTTGCGAATCAGTGGGAAAGAAAGAGAGTGAAGAGAGATATCCTACTCTTCTTAGTTTCATCAGCCAATCCAAAATCATGAGTCCTCAAACGAAGTGCATAATTATCGAGGATCTCGTTCATGGTAAGTGAATGGTTAGGTAACAGGATTCAGCCACTTGTGAATTGCATTACCTGTTTGCACTTATGACTTTGAGGTTGTTCAAAAAGTAAGTTTACAAGGCAAGTAATTATTACAAGTATTTCAACCAGGGCTGTGGAGTCGGTGCAAATCCTTCAACTATAACCATAGCAGCCTAGGCCTAGCTCAATTTTATGAATAAAATAGATTTAACCTAATGTTTTAGTATAAATAATATATAAATATAGTTTCTTATAATTAATAAGAATTATAATTAATTAACATAATTAATAAGGAAATTTAAAAATTTTGTACTAGCAACCCTAAATCTTTCAGATTTTAATTTGATAAGTAATGATAACAGCGTAATGTCACATCAAAAGTATAAATCGGCTGTTTTTTAATATTTTTCACTCTGCTGATGGAAAATATTACGTATGTCAGTGCCAAAAGGGCACTGATGATCAGGAAAAAATGTGATTCCAAAATTAGTGCCTTCTCAGGTGAAGGATCCAATGCTCCAACAAGAGCAGGAAATCTAAAATGCCACCTTCAACGGCATCATCCAAAGGATGATGAAAGAAAGGAGTAGGCTGATGACAATTCAAGCACAAGTTCTCGTCAAACTACTGTCACAAAATATTTTGAGAGTGAAAAAGTCAGTGACCATGACAGCAGACAAATTTAAAGCATGCATAATTGAAATGGTTGTAAAGAATTCTCTCCCTCTAACATTTTTTTCAACCCCGGCTTTTGTTAATCTAAATGGGGAAATGGTAAATGGAGTCGTAATTATACAAGTCAGATTTCTGGAGTTGGAGTCGGCAAATTTTATCACCGACTCCACAGCCCTGATTTCAAGAACAACAACTTATTACTATTTTTCTACATAATCACCAAACAGATTCAAACATTTGTCGTAGCGTGGACGAGCTTTCCGATGCTGGTCGAGTAAAACGTAGGGTTCTTAGATTTTAATCAGTTTCGTACGGCCGCTTCTGCATCAGGATCGTTTTGAAATTGTTTGTCTCCAAGGTATTCTTTTAGGGCTGGAAACAAATGGAAGTTGCTTCGTGCAAGGTCAGGACTATGGGGGCGATTCCAAAAGTTGGCTTGTTTGATTTGCAGTGTGAGGGCGTCCATTGTCATGCAAGACCACCACACCTGCAGTAAGCAACCCGGGACGTTTTCTTCTGATAGCGTGTGGAGTCGCTGTAAAGTTTTACAATAAGAAGTGGCATTTATTGTTCTTCCTTTTTGCATGAATTCAACATAAAAAACTCCTTGCTCCCAAAAAGCTGTTGCCATCACCTTACCAGCTGATGGTGCAATCTTGAACTTTTTGGTTCGTGGTTACTTCAGATGTTGCCACACATGCTTAACAAAATATTGTACTATGTATAATACACTGGTAATTAACCTTGTAAACTTGCTTTTTGAACAACTCTCGTATATAGTGACATTTTCTGAACAAGTAGAGAGTTTATATTTCTGCAATCAAGTAACTGAAAAGCAAATTCGGTTTCTAGTTTCTCTAAGGATAACTAAAATATCTTCAGTATTACCGTTTTTTTTTTTAGGTTTGAGTGAAGTTCACGCGAAGGGGGAATGCTACCTCCTCTTGACTCCGAAGAATGTGATTATATCAGAGGGTGCCGTCCTTTGTCCTGCAGACAAGGCGTCAATCTACGAGCCAATTCCTCCATTCAAATTCTTCGCTCCTGAATGCAACACACAGTCAGAAGCTACATCCAATCGTACCCCAGTGGGCCCCGCTGCTGACTGTTACAGCCTCGGTCAATTGATGATGTGGTTGGCATCTGTGGAATTGAAGGAAGACTTCTTCGAGCGCATGATCGACCTGCAGAAGAACAACCCTATCCTGAAGGCTCTTCTCTCCCGCGATCCGAATGAGCGGCCGTCTCTCAACGAAGTGCAAAGCGATCTTGGAGAGATCCTCTCGACGTTGTTCGGAGTCAACTTGGAAGAGGGAGAAACGCCGCGAGCCGAACCGGAAGTCGGGATAAGTTCTTCATCTTGCGTTGCGGAGGGGAAAGAGCCACGAAACGAAGGGGTAACACCCTCACATACTTTGGCTTCGTCGGAGGAGGAAGAGATGCAAGTGATTGTCGAGGAAAGAATAATACTCCGGGAGATGAGCGAGACAGACGATAAAACTGTTTATGAAGAAGCCTTGACCGAACAAGTTGCTGTAAACTGCGATGGTTAAGGAGAGAATTTGTCTTTTCACTTTTTTTTTTTTTTTTAACAAGCATTAATAAGTTGCATGAAAAATATTAATTTATTTTAATAGTTTATTGATGTAAAAAAAACAATACAGTGAGACGATGAACCTCGTAAATTCTTATTTTTCCTTAAATAGCTTCTGTGTGAGTTCATGGTCCCTTCTCCCTGGAAGAAATAGTTTCAAATTAAGCCTAGAAAAGTTTTGGTAAAGTTCATAAACAACCTAAAATCTTAGTGTTATTCTTTGCGAACGACGGGAGATTTTTAACATTTCTTAATGACTGCATCCCCCTAATGTATAAAAAGAAGACATCGTGAAACGTTGACAGACAATATTGAAGTTTCGTGCAAAGTCACCTCGTTTTACGATACCGTACTTATCCCAATACACTGAGCGGCAAACTTCTGTTTATAAAATTCGAAAATATAGTCGAGGCAACCAAAACAACGTCGGCAGCGACGTAACGCTGGCGACGTTCACGGCACCCAAATCCATTGTAAATGTCCAATTCTGAAACCCAGAAGAATTAGAAGCCGATCTGTTACTAAACGTAAATGACTACTCCCACTAGTGGAAGAAAAAAGTGGCACTAGTAGTCTAAGAGCAACCGAGTATCAGACTGTCGAATTCTTAAAAAAAAAGTCGAAAATTCGTTACAGCTATTGTGTTCGTAGCTGACGTTTTGTCTCGTTATTTCATTGTCTCAATAGTCACTATATTTTCGAATTTTAAAACTTTTTTTTGCTTTTCGCGATATTCCAAGTGGGCCGATATTTCTGCCGCTCAGTGTGTAAAGTTTTCAAAACATTTTAATAGCAGTGATCGGTCAAATGTTTTTAAATAATTGATACAAACGTAGCAATATCCATTTCTTTATATTTTCTCATTTACTAAAAACGTAGTGAACAATCCAAAGTGTGTTGCCAAATTATTGTGGTGCACAATTTCATTAGTAATTGCTTAAAAAGGTTTTTTTATAAAACTTTTCGGAATTTAAATTGGTATTCATGATTAAAATATTTCTTTTAAATGAAAGTTTGGTACTGGTGTCTTTTGTACATCAGATTATACATTCATTCATAAATTCTGAAACCGGAGTTAAATATGTGGTTGATCATTGGTAGTGGTGTACCGATTAATTGGCATCGGTCAAACTTATAGATTTTGTTTTGTAATGAAAATTTCAAAGAATCGGCTGTTTAGAGAAAATTGAGCATACAATAAAACGCTACCTACGATAATTTATACTCGATTCAAAGTGAAATTACATGAAAATAGTGCACATTCACAAAAAAGGCAAAGCTTAAGAGTTAAGTTGCCCATGAACTAAAAATTATTTATTTTACCTATGGTATACAAGTAACAAATTTGAAAGTTTTCACATTAGATTAGTAAAATCTATGAAGGGAATTGATTTTGATAAAATATAGGCGAAGAATCGGTATCGGTAGTTTTACATGGAATCAGTATTGGCTAAATTTTGGAATCGGTACATCATTAGTTATTGGATTGAGGGGGCACTGAGACAGTTTTTATGACAAAATTGTGTATATTCGTATATATTTTTTTCTTTATTTAACCGCCGATTCGTACCTAGTGTGGTACATATCTCAGCGAGGCAGTGAGTGAGTGGTGTTACTGAGTTGGGGATGATAGACCAGGGGGAGGGATGTAATGTTCAGTTACTGGGTATGGGGGGGGGCCTGGTCTCAGACCCGCTGAAGCAGGTGGGAATAAGTGAGGAAACGGGAAATCGCTTCCCCCCAAAAAATGGGGGCCCTCAGCAAACATGAATTGTAGACGCTCGGGTATGGGAATATGGGCGAAGTGAGGGAATCATCTACAACGAAGAGCGGACAAGTTTGGACATTCGACCAGGAGATGCACGACAGTGATGGGAGTATGGCAGAGCGGGGCTGGCGACTTAGCCATAAGGTGATCATGAGTAATGCGTGTGTGCTATGCGGAGACGGGCTATAATCACTTCTTTATGTCGGGATCGGTGGAAGGAGGAGGCCCAGTATCCTACTTGCGGTTTGATCTTGTGAAGTTTGTTTTGTGTGGCCTGGTCCCATTCCCGTTGCCAGATGGAACGGAAGTGGGAGCGGGGAGAGTCGGGAAGAAGTCGGTGAAAGGGAGGAGGCCGGCAGTAAGCAGGCCGACTTTGTCGTGGGTCCGCCGCCTCGTTACCCTGGATGCCGACATGTGCCGGGACCCAGCAGAAGGCGATTGTCTTGTGTCAGAAAGCTGTTAAAAAATGGAAGATTTGCTGGATGGTACAGACGAGCGGATGAGGGGGGGTTAAATCTCTAGGAAGAGAAGTGCGCTTTGGGAATCTGAGTAAATGACGAAAGAGCTGGCAGAGTGAGTGCGCACTATGTCGAAGGCCTCCTTAATCGCGAAGAGTTCTGCCGAGAAAATGGAGGTCTCGCGGGGCAGGCTGACGCCTCGAGAAAGTGGCTGGGCCAGTATCGCCGCTGAGGCGGCCGCACCAGTATCCGAACGGGAACCATCTGTATAAATGGGGACTGTGTCCCGATGTTGGGTTGCATGTTCACGGAAGAGTGACCTGTATACCGTAGCACTCGTTGTATTCTTTGGTAGAGCACACGGGTCCCTACAGAACTTGATAGGGGTGAGGAGTCAGGTGAGGTAGATGATGTATGAAATGGGGATAATTGAGGGGACGGGCATGTTAGAAAGGTCAAAGAAAGAGCGGACCTCTTTAGTGAAGTGCCAGCTCCGTCCCTGGGGTGGGAGTTCAGAAATCGCCGCGCATAGAAGCGAAGAGGGTAGTCTCTGTGCACGGAGGTATGTCCTCATGAGGAGCAGACCCCGTCGGAGGGCGAGAGGGAGGTAATTGCAATCCACTTGAAGGCTGGAGGCTGGGGAAGAGCGGAAAGCGCCAGTGGCAAGGCGGAGGCCCCTAATAAGGACCGAGTCCAAGATACGGAGGCAGGTGTTGGAGGCTGAACCGTATACTACACTGCCATAGTCCAGGTGGGAGAGGTGATCTAGTAGAGCGAGGGGACGCTGGAGGGACTGCTTCAGTTGTTTGATATGAAGAACCCAGTTGAGCCGTCGGTCTAGAATCACGCCCAAAAATCGCGTGGAGGGTACCACCTCAAGAGTATTGTCATATAGCGTGACAGAGGGAACAGGAAGGGTTGCGGGTCTTCTTCTGCTGAAAAGCATACACTTGGACTTCGGGGTGGAGAGGCGGAAACCCACCGACGTCGTCCACCTTTCCACCCGGTAGATGACGAGCTGAATTTGCCGTTGAACTACGGACGGCTCCCGCCCTGCAAAGTAGATCGCAAGGTCATCCGCGTAGATGGAAGAACGGATGTTGGGTGCAAGGCATTTTGAGACTGTGTTCATGACGATGGGAAAGCATAGAACACTGAGGATGCTTCCCTGTGGGACCCCGTCCATCTGCACGAAAGTGTCTGAGAGGACTGAGCCCACCCGAACTTTAAAGGTTCGGGAGGATAGGAAGCCCCTGATGAAGGTCGGCATGGCTCCTACGAGCCCTAGACTTTGGAGCTGACTAAGGATTATTGTCCGATGAGTGGTGTCGTAGGCCTTCTGGATGTCAAAAAATATTGATAGGACGAATTGTCCACTGTCGAATACATTCTGTATGTCACGGCTGAGAAGCAGGAGGGGATCAGTTGTGGATCGAAATTGTCTGAAGCCGGACTGGGTAGCCGGGAAGGAATTACTATTTTCGAGGAAAAACGATAGTCGCGTCGCGAGTTTTTTTTCGAAAATTTTGCAGGCACAACACATTAGGGCAATTGGTCTGTAGTTTGTGGGATCGAGGGAATCTTTGCCGGGTTTGGGGATAGGGATTACGTAGGCCTCCCTCCACCGGGAGGGAAAGGCGCCCTATATCTATATGCGGTTGTATAGGTCTAGTAGGAAACTTTGTAAGGTAGGGTGGATGTGCTGGATCATGCTGTAGGGGATACCGTCCGGGCCGGAACAAGGGGATCGTCGAGAGGCCAGTGCCGCCTGTAGTTCACGCATGGTGAACAGTCGGTTGTAGGAGCTGTCTATCGACGGTGAAGAGGAGCTATTTTTAGAGGCGGGTACGAGGGAGCTAACTGCAGAGGAAGAAACGGCGGCGAAAGTCGAAGCTAGATGGTTTGCCACTGATTTTGGCTCGTATAGGAGTCCGTCGTTAGTCCGGAGTACCGGGGGTCGGGAGGGGACATGTCGCCTCTCGACGCCCCGTACCTTCTTCCAGATGGTAGCCGAAGGTGGTGTTGGTGACGCCGGATACAAAGGCACGCCAAGAAGCTCGGCGCGCTATCTTCATTGTGCGGCGGGCGATGGCCCTGGCCCACTGCATCTCCGTGCGATGGATGGGAAGTCGCGTACGGTAGAACCGTCGAGTAGCCGTCTTCTTGGCGCATACGGCCTCCGTGCACTCTGGGGTCCACCAAGGTACTCGTCGGGCGCGGGGGTAGGTGGAGGATCGCGCGATGCTAGAGCACGCAGCCACTACCACGTTTGATTCGAAGTATGCGATACACTCGTTGGAGGATGGGAAGTTGGCAGTCGTTCGGGTTGTATGTGTATCGTCGTGGAAGCGGGACCAATTAGCTTTTGCAGTAATCCATTTCTCCAGTACCCGAACGGTCTGGTCGGGCCAATTGAGCGTGAGTTGAACAGGGAAATGGTCACTTCCATAATCCTCTTAGAGGACTTACTATGAGAAATCTAGGAGGGCATCGGTCGAAACGAAGGACAAGTCTATACAGAATGGAGTGCAGGTGGTGGCATCGTAGAATGTAGTAGAGCCATCACTGAGGCACTCAAATGAGAGTAGTTGTACCACTTCCACCAGGTCATCGCGGGAGACTCGAGTGTGTGGAGGGAGGTATATTGAACAGACGGTGTACTGTCTATCCAGGGAAAGCCAGGTAGCAATCACCTGTAACGGGGATCGGATAGGGAGATTGTAGAAGGGGACTGCGTGGTGGATGAAAATGGCAGCCCCCTTTCGAGTGCAGGTAGGAGACGGGGTGGGGTGGTGAAAGAATATCCAGTCGGGCAGGGAATGGGTCTGGTCCCCAGGATGAGTTCCTGGAGACAGACACACACCAGACGGGAAATGGCAATCAAGGAATTAAGGCCTTCGTAATTCGCGAATATTCCTCTGCAGTTCCAGTGTACTATTGTAGTTTTCGGGGGATCCATTATTTGATGATGGGGGATAAGTAAAGGTATAGGTGCGAAGAGGTTGGAGTGTGAAGGTAGATTTGAGGTTCGCGAAGGCGAAGGATTGGTCAGGAGTATGGCTGGCTATCTGCCGTTCACCAGAGAAGGAACCGGTCGGTCAGTCGATCTCCGCGGGGTCGAGTCGGCCGAGCGAGACCGGAGGCGTGGATCACGGCAGCTTGGAGATTGTCGTGGGCTCCGATGGTGCGAAATTTCTTGATGAGCTTTTGTGTTCGGGCTATGGGGGGCGTTTTATTTCCCAAATTGGCACCTCCCCGCCTGTCTGGGGTCTCACGACGGACCCCAGGTGGCAATAGGAGGTGCCAGAAGGACCCAGCAAATGGGAGGGAGGACGTGCTCAGAGTGGCTGACAGGGTGTGGGCCGGGGATTTTAGGGGAGCAGGTACAGTGGGGGTGGGAGGAGATGAACCAGTGTTTTCTCGTGGAGAGGTAGAAAAAATGGCACCAGGAGGCAAGGGCAGGTCCATGAGACTCACGGGCGCAGCCGAGTTCCCCTCACCGTGTAGCTGCGCCAAAGCCGCATCCACTGGATCCTCGGGGGAGAGGATATTGTCCAGATTGGATCTCGTCGTGGGGGGTGGGTCATGTACTTCGGCAACTATTGTCCGAGTCTGTGGGGATAGATTGATAGGACTTATGCGGTGGGGTGGTTTAGTCCTCATAGGCGAAGTCGGCGGTGTGAAGGTCCGATCCGTCTTAGCACTAGGGGAAGAGGGAGAGAGAGATTGAAAGTCAGGAGGGTCTGGCGACTCACTCCGACGTCTCCGCCTCGTCGGCTCACTCCGGGCGATAGGTTCGGGTGTGTGCAGAGTGTGCTGGGAGGGCAGGGTTCGAGGTAGGTGGGGCCTGGGTGTCCTGGTTCCAGACTCCTGTGGAATCTGTGGCAGGTGAGGTGCGTGGAGAGAAGGAATGGGGGGGGGGGACAGGAGGTCGTCGGCTCTTGCGAGGACTCCCCCTGGGAGGGATGGGGAGCACTGGTCGAGGGGGTTGAGAGCGGCAGGCCAGGGCGGCGTGCCGAGATGACAGAGCCGAGGGCTGCGGCGTAAGATACGCCCGGTCTCACCTCCCGACGCCGCACCCTGTCTCGTGCCTTGGAGGCTAAGGAAATCCGCTACCTGCAGGCCTCGGACCTCCTCGAACCTGAAGAATAGGCATTCGCGGGATGAAGATGGGTGTGCACCTTCACAATTGGAGCATTTGGGTGTGTTGGGGCACTTGTCGGTGAGCGATTTGTCCGTATGGGCGAACAGAGAATTCGCATGACGTGCGGTCTCCCATACCCTATACAATACGGTCGAGGACTAAGTTATTAAAGGTAAGAAGTAAACGCGGGGTGGGGGAGGGGGTAGCGATGGATCTTGGTGACACCCTGGGTGGGAGGTCCTCCAAGAGCTCGTTCACTGTAATTGACAATAGGCGTGTGGCATAGTGCCCTGACTCTGGTTCAGGCGAAGGTGTGGTGAAACGGACACCGAGCATCCAAGGGGCTCAGTGATGGAGAGTAGGGCTTTCGTCTCTGTGGCTGAGCGTGATTTTATGAGGAGGGAACCAGCCCTCTGCGGTCGTACATCATAACGGCTGGAGTTGCTGCGGGCTCGGATCGCCTGAAACGTCCGTTCAGAATTGGTCGGAAGGGATCCAGAGGTAGGCCGGATCTCTAGGAATTCGTGGATATTTGGAAGGGATATGGAGGCAGTAGAATCGAAGTGGACTGGGATATCCAACTGTCGATAGGATGGTCGTGCATGCCGACTTCCCCTTCCGCCGCGGTGCTCTCTCCGTGGCGAGGGGGGCATACGGGGAGAGCAAGAAGCCGGGGTTTGGAGGTAAATCTTGGGTGGAACTTGACTTGCCCGAAGGCAGCTGAGGCGGGCTGGGGCGAGACCCCTACTCCAGAGGGTGTACATCCAAGGGAATATTCAGGGTACAGCCTGGGGTCGGCAACGGTAAAGGAGGATGCAAGTGATCGGAGGATGCAAGTGATCAGTTACCAAAGGGGGGCTCAACCCCATCTGGATGCGGTCTTCCAGTGGTAGGGGACTCAAGGGCCTGGTTGCCCACCACCCGAGTGTTGAGAGTAGTAGTAGTCCGAGTATTAGAAGCTGAAATCGTTAACCAAGTAGATGAAGAAGCCATAGCAAAAAAGGAGAATTTTCATCCCCCGCTCGCATCCAGCCACCATCGACTCCAGCAAGGGAAAGGCGAATCGTGGGCTCACTCGGTCCCACCGCCAATAGATGTCACGCAGGGGAGATACACCCATTCCCAGTCCCCGTGCCTACGAGGCGGCCACTCTCATCCAACGCGCGGTGAAAGAAGATGGCAGAGCGACAAGGGTAAAGGACAACCACCTTCACCCAAGGTCCAAGGAAAAAATCAAGTCAAAGTCCAAAACAAAGCCAAATGCGAGAAGGAAGGAAGCTGTAGTTTGGGGCTCAGAACATCCACATGCGCGACAGCATCAAAAGTGAATGTGTGGCGTGGACTAATGCGTAACAGTGCTCTACAGACCGTTCTTCGCAAAGGAAACTGTTAGCGGTACACCCTCTCTTGATATGCTTGAAAACTTTGTCGTCCCTCAAGTTAAAAAAATTTGAGTCTTTCAGCAAGATTAAGGGTCGCCACTTTACAGTAGCATTATGCGTGCTGTTGTAAACGAAAAATTTCGTGACCGTTGAATTGGACGAACACGCCTAATCGCTCCCCGTCCCTACCAAGATCGCCAGATTTGAGGGCCACTCGAAATATTTTTGAAGGGGATACGAGGAAGATCTTGTTTATTCCGAAAGGTGAACAATTTGGACTCAAACAAGATTACAGCAGCCATCAACGAAACGGAGTGTCGCAGAGATGTTGAGTCAGGTGTACGTTGAAATGGAATATCGATTTTCTAGATGTTTGTGGAGCTGCCAACGGGGCACATGTGGAGGTACATTATAATAAACTTGCGTAAAACTTAAGGTATTGTGATTTATTTTAGAACTAGCTTGTTACAACTGAACATTTGCAGAATTCACTCACTACCCCTCTACAATATACAGGGTGGGCCGTAAGTTTCCATACATAGGAAAATTTAAATTATGGTCTTCACGTGCGTCGGTATTTGGATCAGCAGTTTCCGGATGCTTGGATTGGTCGGCGTGGTCCTGTGGAGTGGCCTCCCAGATCCCCAGATCTCACCCCCTTGATTTCTATTTGGGGGCACTGAAGGCCATGGTGTATCAGGAAAAGATACGAGACATAAATCATCTAAAGGAACGTATCCAACGCCATTACAAGCATAACGTCAACTGTGCTAATGCGTGTTCATCAACAGTGGGGAACACGTATTGAAATGTGTTTTCAAAACAATGGCAACCATGTAGAGCATATTATATAAATAAAAATGGTTCTCCATAAAAAAATGTTTATTTTTCCTATGTATGGAAACTTACGGCCCACCCTGTACATATACGCATTAGTAACAGTCAGGAAGCTCATTTCCACACGATATGGTGGTGAGTGTGCTCAAAGGTCACCTTTAGCACGAGCAACGACCAAGTGGCCAGCCGACTGACAAATCCGAAATTATTTTCAAATATTTTCCTTTCCTGAAGAATAATTCAACGTTAAAAATTAGGCGCAGCGTAGGTCACCCATTACGTATTAAGCTTAAACAAATCAAACTCACTGAACTCGGGTATTGTGCATGAACGCGGTGCAAAAAGTTTAATATCCTAATACAGGGATGAAATAATTCAATATTATACCTTCCTCGAATTTCCTTTCTCGGATCGACAAGCAGTAATTAAAAGGCCGGCTCTGAAGTACCAACAACAACATTCAGTGTTCATACTGCAGTCCTTCAAGCTATTTACTTCTCTTCAAGTTCACCTGAAAAATTAAAAAAAACATTTAATACGTACGTACGTACGTACACACACACACTTGTACGAACATAAATATGAATTTATATTATCATGTTTATTCATTTAAAATCCGTATCAAATTTAGCAACGTGTTTGTTATTCATTTAGTAAACATGAAATATTGCAAACTAAGTTAAAATTATACCAATCTAGTTTTTGTTATAGTTAAAAATATCTTAAGTTGTCCATCAATATTTACATATTCTCTTGCGCACAAGTTTGAGCGTATTATAATCCATTCTGGAGTGGTCAAGCAGCGGAACATTCTAAAAAATTCCTGAACAAATGTTTTCGGTAGTTTACGTTGGTTAAAGTATAAAACGTGAATGTTGAATACACTTATTTACACTCGGAAAATAATGGAGGAACTAGCTCCTAATCTTACTCTAAACCCTAAACCCCCGAAACAACAGTGGAAAGTAGAAAAGGAAGAATGTGTCGTGTTCCCAAATTAAAGGCTAGACAGGGAACATCCTCAACCCTAAAGGAAAATAGTTTTGTCGCGAGAGGACCAAAACTGTTTAATCAGTTGCCCAAGGAACTAAGGAACAAGAGTGGTGTTGTGGTGGATATCTTCGAGAGAAGATTAGACACCTGGCTCAGAGCAATCCCGGATGAACCGGGCGTACCTGGCTATGTGAGGTGGAGAGCGCAAGAAACCAACTCTCTACTTCACCAGGCCAACTCGAGAGGAGGGACGACAGCAAAGGCAAAGATCTTTCTCAGGATCTTAATGATAGAATTATTGCTTTGCTTTGCATAGTAACAACTGTAAATTGACAGAAAGGACGCAAATTTGGATTCCCCACCCTAAAAAAAAAAAACCTAATCCTGAATATATAACATTACTTCTGAAGCAAGTTTTCCCAATTTTAACTCTTTGTGCATATAAACTTCAATCAATATTTAAATGAGTCTTATAAATGGTACATGACTGAGTCATTGTACCAAATGCGAAGGGAAAAACATTTGTATAACCTAAGCCTTATAAGAAATTCCCTTTTTGTAACAACCTAATATTTATATATATATATTTTTTTTTTTTGTTTCAAAGTATGACCGCTCATGGCCACCAAAAGAAAGGTGGATAGCAGAGCGAACACAGGACGAAGACTATGAAACAGCGAACGGAAGTGAACAATAGACGGGGAGGAGGAGGAGGGGGAGGGAGAAAAAAAAAAAAAAATTATCAGTCACAACCGGTAAAGAAGACGGGAGCGAAGGAGGAAGGAGAACAACCCGGTTACCGAAAAGTAGGGACCTTCCGATAGAATAGCGCCAAGCCTATCACAAGGCCCGACGCTCTCCAAAAAGGGAAAATACTCTGCGCACAGCGCAGAGTAAAGCGGACACTCCACCAGCGGGTGGGCAATTGTGAGTACGATGTTACAATCGGGACATCGGGGCACCCGATCCCCGGCAATCAAATAGCCATGGGTCAGGTGGGTGTGGCCAATACGGAGGCGGGCCAAAGCCACCTTATGGCGCGACCGATGGAAGGAAGAGGCCCAACATCCCAATTTGGGTTTAATCTTGCAGAGTTTGTTATTTGCAGCGCCATCCCAGCGACTCTGCCACCGGGAGCGCAAAAACCTACGGAAGCCAGGGATATAATCGGAAAAGGGGAGGGACACGGGTGAAACCTGTAGTCGGCACGCGGAACGGGCAGCTCGATCGGCAGCCTCATTTCCAGCCACGTTAACATATGCAGGAACCCAGCAAAATACCACCTCCTTGCCACCAGAAGTGACAAGGATATGGCACAGTAGCTGGATTCGTCGGACCAGTGGGTGGACAGGGTCAAAACACTCCAGGCCATCCAGGGCACTGCGGGAATCCGAATAGATGACAAACGACCCATCCGGATGCTCCCGCACCACCTCCAGAGCGCTCAGAATGGCATAGAGCTCCGCCGTGAAAACGGAAGCCTTATCAGGGAGACGGGTACATCGGGGAGCAAGGGCAAACGACTGGGGAACAGCCGCGGCCCCAACGCCCCCCAACGACCTCGAGCCATCTGTGAAGACCGCAACACATGCAGAGTGACACGCTGCATGCTGAAGGAACAGAGACCGAAGTAAGGCAGAGTCAGAATCGGCCCTGCGAACGGGGCGCAACGCCCTACAGCACGCAACAGGGGTGCTCTCCCAAGGTGCAACACCCCTGAAAGAGACCGGTATAACGGATGAAGGAGGAGTGCCCATACCATCGAGGAGGGAGGTCACCGTGTCGGTGAAATACCAACCCCCATCCCGGCAGAACGCCATCTCAACCACCTGGAACAGAGGAGAGGTGGGAAGACGGAGGATCCGGAGATAGTGCTTAGCAATGAGGAACGACCTCCGATCCTCCAAGGGAGGGATGTCGCACTCAACCTGCAGATTATCAACCGGAGGAGCGGAAGGCGCCAGATGACATGCGCAGTCCTCTAGAGAGGACCGGATCCAGTATCCGAAGGGCCGTGCTGGAGGCGGAGCCATACACCACACTCCCATAGTCTAATTTGGACTGTACCAGGGACACGTACAAACGGAGGAGCGTCTGCCTATCCGCGCCCCATGTAGTATGCGACAGATGTCCCAGCAAATCCAGGGTACGTCTCGCGGACTCGCGCAGCCGGCGAACCCAGCTCAAACGGCTGTCGAAAACCATACCCAAGAAGAGTACTGATGGAACGAGGGCCAGAGGCTGACCCCCGAGTGTAAGGTGAAAGGCCGGGATGGCGCCGGATCCCCGTCTCCTCGACGGAAGGAAGGCCACACCCGAAGTCTTCGGGGAAGACAGCGTAAGGCCCACCGACGACGCCCAGCGTTCAACCCGATTGACCGCGAGTTGGACTTGCCTCTCCACGAGGGGGGGGACTCGTCCCCGCGGCATAGACAGCCAGATCATCTGCGTAGATGGAACAGCGCACCGAGGGCGGAAGAGATCCCGGTAGCGCAGACATAACCAGATTGAAGCAGGAGACGCTTAAAACACACCCCTGGGGCACCCCCTCCTCCTGAACATACAGGTCATATAGGGCCGCCCCATTACGGACGCGGAAAGTGCGATGGCAGAGGAAGCTGCGAAGAAACGTGGGCAAAAAGCCCACAAAACCAAGTGACTTCAAACGGTCCATGACAACTCCCCGACGGGTCGTGTCATAGGCCTTTTGGACGTCGAAAAAGACGGCCAGAACAAGATTGCGGCGGGAAAATGCCTCCCGTACATCATGGCCAAGGAGAAGGGGGTCCAGAGTACCCCGAAATCGACGAAAGCCATACTGGGTCGGGGGGTATAACCCAAGCGACTCCAGTGTAAAGGAAAGTCGGACGGCCACCATCTTTTCAAGGAGCTTGCATAAGCAGCTCAAAGCAATAGGCCGATAGCTCGCCACCTCCGCCGGATCCTTCCCCGGCTTAGGTATCGGGACCACAATCGCCTCCCTCCAACGGGAAGGGAACGACCCCTCAACCCACACCCGGTTGAAAAGATCCAGCAAGAAGTGCAGGGCCATCGGGTGCAGATTCCAAAGAAAGTCATACGGAATGTCATCAGGACCAGGGGCGGAAGAACGACGGGTTGCCAAGGCAGCCCGAAGTTCCCGCATCGTAAAGAGATGGTTATAGGGCTCGTTCCCAGGGGGCGGGAACGTGACCTCCGATAAAGGGCGATCCGCAGCTGAAGGCGAACGAGAAACCGCAGCAAAAGCACCGGCCAGCCGATCAGCCACAGCAGCAGGATCCGAAAGGAAGCCGTCCCCGTCCCGAAGGACAGGGCGACTAGCAGGGACTGGCTTCCCCTCGATACTACGTACCTTCCGCCACACAGCAGCAGAAGGGGTAGATGAGGAGATGCCGGACAAAAAGCACGCCAAGAGGCCCGACGGGCCAACTTGAGAGTCCGGCGGGCGAAAGCTTTCGCCCGCCGCATCTCAATCAAGTGGTCCGCGCGCTGGGTGCGGTGGAAGCGGCGCGTTGCCCTCTTCCTCTCGCACACCGCCTGGTGACATGCCGGAGTCCACCACGGGACGCTACGAGTCCGCGGGTTACCGGAGATCGAGGAATACAGTCCTCCGCGACGCTCATCACCACCCGCTCGAAGAACTCCAAGCTCTCATCCACAGAGCCAAAGCTCAATACCGAACGGACAATGACGGAACGAGCTCTGAAAGATGGCCAGTCAGCCCGCGCAAGGCACCACCTCGGTCGAGACGAGACGCCCGGCTGCGGTCCGACCGGCTCAAGACAGACTGGGTAATGATCACTGCCATAAGAGTCCCCCAACACCTTCCACGAAAAATCGAGTAAGGCATCGAGGGACACCAAGGAGAGATCAATACAGGTAAATGAACCCGTGGGTTTGTGGAAGTAGGTTCACCGGAATTGAGGCACGCAAAGGAAAGTTCCTCCATTAAGGAGAGTAACATACCAGCAACATTAGTCGACCGAACATCTCCCCAAGCCGGGTCGCGACTGTTAAAGTCCCCGAGGAGGAGAAACGGTCGAGGCAGTTGCAGCACCAACTCGCGAACCGCGTCGCGAGAAGGAGGGTCATGAGGAGGAATATAAATCGAGCAGGCAGTGTACTGGCGATCTAAAAAGAGCCGCACAGCCACAGCCTGCAAGGAAGTGCGAAGAGGCACACCTCGCGATGGTAACGAATGATGCACGTAAATCGCCGCACCCCGCCGGCGTGTGTGCTCATCCGGGGTGCAAGGAAAACCAACATAGCCAGAGAGACGAGGGAGTCCCCGCGCAGCCAGGATAGTCTCCTGGAGACAAACACAGGAAGGCCGCTCGCTCTCCAGCAGGGAGGCAAGGTTCTCCCAGTTAGCTAAAAGCCCCCTACAGTTCCAATGCAAAATGGAACTGTAAGGGGAAGCGGCATTATAAGAGGCAGAGAAAACAGCGAAATAGCCACGGACCAAGCTGAGCATCAAACTCAACGGTCCGTAACCAGGGACGGAATCGGCTTCCCCGACTCACCCCGAACTGAGGGGGTAGGGGCCACCGACTCCGCATCTGCTTCACCCGTAGTAGAACGAGAAGTGGAGAGTAGAACAGGGAGGTCAGAGGGGGGCTTCTCCCGGCGGGGGGAGAGACGACGAGACGGGCCCAG
Organism: Bathynomus jamesi; assembly: GCA_023014485.1. Classification (NCBI taxonomy): domain Eukaryota; kingdom Metazoa; phylum Arthropoda; class Malacostraca; order Isopoda; family Cirolanidae; genus Bathynomus; species Bathynomus jamesi. The sequence goes on from JAJOZX010002374.1 coordinate 317,416, forward strand.
CCGAAACCCCCAACTCCCCACCAGAGGGGGACTGGGGGGAACCAGTTGTTCGAGGGCTCGTCAAGCCAGACAAGCACTGACGGGGGGGGGGGAAGGAAAGGTCGACCACAGGTGGGAGAGGTAGATCCAGGACAGAGACCCGACCACTCTCAGCAGGAGCCGAAGGGGGAGAGACTCCATGGAGGAGGGCCAGGCTCCTCTCGACCGGGTCTATCATGGGAACAGAGTCAGTAATCGAGGGTGTCATGGGGCGGTGTACCTCGACCGACACCCGGACACTGGTCGGGGCACCGGGAGGTGACGCCTCACCAGCTCTCCGTATAGAGAGGGGAGTCCCGAGCCGATCAGGGGCAGCGCGCCGCTTCCCCTCCGGTGAAGAAGGGGAAGCAGGGCGAGCAGCAGTCAGGATCGGGTCGGAAGGACTCCGACTCCGACCACGGCGACGCTTCCTCCTCCCCTTCGGGGCATCACCCTCCCCACCCGAGAGACGAGTAGGCAAGGATCCAGACCCCAAGGCCGGAGAGGGAGAAGGGGCACTTGTAGGCAGGGAATCAGATGGGATGTCTGAAAGTGAGGCAGAGGAACAAGAAGGACCCGCGGCGCCAGGAGGACCACCAACCCCCGGAACTTCCAGGGGGGGCACGGGAGGGGCCCGAGGACCCGCCAGGGCCAAGAGCCGCAGCGTAGGACAACCCCCGCCGCGGCTCCCGGTCACGGACCCTATCGCGCGCCTCCCGCGCACTAAGGAATTCGGTAGTCCTTGAAAACCGCACCTCGAATTCAAACTTGAAAACGGGGCAGTCCCGAGAGGAGGAAGGGTGGGCCCCCGAGCAGTTCGAGCACCGCGGGGGCTTCGTGCACGGGGTAGGGTGCGCAGGCCCACCGCAGCGGACACAGCTTACCCTCACGGCGGCACGCAGAGCTAACATGGCCGAACCGGTTGCAGCCAAAGCAGCGAACCGGGTCAGGCAAATATGGTCGCACCGAAAACTCACACGACCGGCGATCACCCATGCCCCAGAACATCTGGGCCGGAGGCACAAGGGAGTCAAAGGTCAGGAGCAGACGAGCGGACGGGGTAAGAGCACCATCCCGGCGCGACGAAAAGCGGAAGACCCTCGTTACCCCCTGGGGGGCAAGATCCTCCTGCAACTCGCCAACCGGGATTGACAGCAGACGGGAAGCGAAAATGGTGCCCTGACAGCTATTCAATTGCGGATGGGGAGTCACAGAACTCTGCAACCCAAGACATCCTGCAACTGTAAAAGGGACCCAGTCACCCCCGAAGAACGGGACTTCAAAAGAAGACCCATCCTTCAGAGGGCGGATATCATAACGACAGGGAACCCCTATCGTCTTAAGGCGCTGAAACACCCGTTCCGAGTTGCCCGGAAGGGAGCCAGCGGAAGGGCGGAGAACAAGGAACCTGTCCACCGGACAGAAATTGACAGCGGAGACAGGCCCATGTGTAACGGTAACCGAGAGTGGGCGAGAGAACAAGGGCCGCGAAGACCCCGCCCTACGGCCACCACGAGTCCGGCCACGAGAGCCAGACGCCGCAGAGGACGAGAGGGGGCCATACGGCTTGAAGGTCAATCCAGCGGAGGCAGAGGCCGCTGAACGACCAGAAGTAGTAGTCTTATCCAAATCCAAGGGCGGGCCAAAGTCGTCAACAGGAGGGGAGTGAAGTTTAGAAATAGAACCCATAAACAATAGCTTTACAAAAAAGGCAGCCTCGGACCCAAGGCGATGCACCATCCGCCGCTGTATCCTTCAAGGCGCAGGCCCAACGTCCCGGGTAGCCCGCACCCCAACCCGACTGTCGTTTTAAAAACAGCAGATTGGCACTACGGAGATTTGTCCGTTAAGGGCCAAGCAAAGACCCAATCCAGACGCAGCAGCGGTCCGGGCGCCCGTACTATCCCCGGAGCACGGCTCAGCCACGGAGCGATGCCCCCCGGCGGGTACACCCGATGACCCCAAGACTGCAAATACAAACAGAGGGGGGGGGGATACTACGATTGACAGAGGCACAGGACCGAGTCAAGACAAAAGAAATTCCGGGAGACACGGAAAAAAAAGGGGGGGGGGGGAAGAAAAGGACGGGGAAAAAAAAAAAAAAAGCAACTAGGTAACTCTTCGCCCACACCCCGCGAGGAGTTGAGGAAACCTCAACAGCCCACGAGGTGTACGAGCCCCCTCGGCCCGGCAAGCCGGAGTACCTAATCGAGGGGGATATATATATATATATATATATATATATATAATATATATATATATATATATACACTATATATATACTATATATACACATATACACTACACTATATATACTATATATACACACACACCTATATATACACACACACACACACACTATATATATATACAGACATACTATATATATATGTGTGTGTGTGTGTAACCCAACGTTAAAAAAATAAAACGCTGAAAAAAACGACGCTTTTCGAGAGCGACCCCTCTCATAAATGAAGCGGCTAAACTTTGTTTTAGTCGGGGATTTTATTCTTTTCATTTTCAGTTTCAAATAAATAAATACTGTAATATAATATAATATATATATACAGGGTGTCCGAGAATTATCTGTACAATTTTTGACTGTTATTAAAAGTCAACCATGAAGTGTAGAAATTCCAGTGTTGTCCCATTTTACAGAGATTCTCATTAAGTTTTTTCTGATACCACGTTTTGACAAGTTTTTTAGAAATGTAGGCGGGTGACAGACATTGATGATTTAAAAGCAAGAATCACCTGCTATTGAGCGAATTGATGTAGATATGCTGCAGCGTACATGGCAACATTTGGAGTATCGATTGGATGTTTTGCGAATCACTAATGGTGCACATATCGAATGTTTGTAACAACGTTACTTTAATAAAAGAAACTTTTGAAAATACAGATTCTAAATAATCTTGTTTAAGAATTTTACGTGTGTTATCAAGAATTTTATTAAAAGATGAAATTGTACAGATAATGTTCGGACACACTGGAATTTCTAAAAAACTTGTCAAAACTTGGTATCAGAAAAAACTTAATGAGATTCTCTGTAAAATGGGACAACACTGGAATTTCTACACTTCATGGTTGACTTTTAATAACAGCCAAAACTTGTACAGATAATTCTCGGACACGTATATATATATATTTCAACTGCAAAGAACACGCAGTATAAATAACGTAAAGAACGACGCTTGAATCGGAGAACATTCCGCGCAAGATGAGAAGAGAGAACGAACAAATGAAAAAATGAGGTAACCACCCGGGATCTTCCGATTGCCGGTCAGATCCCGAGTTCGATTCCTGGGTGGTTACCTCATTTTTTCATTTGTTCGTTCTCTCTTCTCATCTTGCGCGGAATGTTCTCCTATACAAGCGTCGTTCTTTACGATAATATATATATATATATATATATGGGTACACTACACATTCTGCCTTTCCTATTTTTCAGCTTTGTTCGGATGGTAATTAGTTTTAGTTTGAGGTTGAGGTTGAGGTTTGGTATCAGTTTTTTGATCATTTTCCATATGCAGAGTATGGTGTACCCCTCTCTTCTTTTAGGCCAGGGTGTACATATTTAGTTTACATAGTCTTTCCCAGTGAGTTCTTTGCAGCCATCAATCTTGGCTGTGAAATGTGTCTGCATTTCTTCTATTTTATTAATTTCTTCCTTTTTATATGCGGACGTCAAAACTGAGCAGTATTCAAGTTTTGGTACGATCAATGTTCTCAGCAGAGGAATCATTACTGTCTTGTCCCTTCTTTTGAACGTTCTTATACCTGTCCTGTGACTTTTTGCTTTTTTTCGCTATCTGATTTTCTATCTCGAATTTGATATCATCGGTCATTATTATCCCCAAGTCGACCGCTTTCGTGCTTCTCCGAATTTCCTGTCTACCTGGAGCATGATATGCAGTCTGTGCAAGTTCCTCATCTCATTTCGATAAACCGAGGTAATGAACGAGGACGTATCACAAATGTGACGTATCCGTTTGTGACATTTATTTTATAACTTCGTTTGGATTTGTTTTATTGCTTTTATGTACAGGTCACCCTCGCTTTATGCAGGGATTGCGTTCCAAAAAAAAGTTAGCATGAAGCTATTTCACATAGAGAGAGCCATTTATTACATGTATTTAATAGGGATGCGTTTCAGGACCTCTCCTGACTCCCTAAAAAAATCTTTCTAACACTCTTTCATAAATCCAATAAAAAATCACATAATAAAATAATCATCTGACATTGTATACAAAAAAATTAAGAGAAATAACAGCTTGTAAGAGGGGTGGTGTGCTGTACCGCCTCAGCAGTTTCTTCTACCCGGCTTAGTTGCTGTCTCTATACAGGGGTCTTGTCCGCCCCTGTATGGATTATGCTTCCCATGTATGGGGTGGCTCAACCCACACAGCCGTACTTGACCGGGTGGAATCAGTCTTTTCGTCTCACCAATTCCCCGCCTCTTACTGACTGTCTTCAATCTGTCTCTTCGCCGCTGTGTTGTCTCACTCTCTCTTTACTATCGCTATTATAACGGACACTGCTCTTCTGAGCTTTCTAACTGGATGCTTCCTCCTTTAGGAGAGCGCGCAGCACCAGACTTTCGACACTTTCTCATTCTTTTTCTGTCCAACTCTAACGCAAGAGTTGATGGTATTTTCAATCTTTCATTTATTCAAACAGTGAACTCTGAACAATCTTCCTGAATCCACCTTTCCCCCTGTCTATGACCTCCAATCTTTCAAACGCAGAGGGTCTAGGCATTTCGAAAACCCTGGACCTTGATTTTAGCTCTCTTCTTCTCCAACTGGAGGATTGCTTTTGCGGGCAGTCGCTCTTGGAACCTCCTTTCTGCATAAAAAAGGTATTTACTTGAATACTCATTGTACTAAAGTCAACAGTAATTGCAAATCCACACAATACAAGATGAGAGCGAATAACGTAAGTCCGCACAAAACAATGAACAATGCGACACCGAGTCTGGGTGAGAGAGAATGAGAAAGCGACCCTAGTCTAGGGTATTTTAACCAAAAATGGAAGCCCTGGGAAGCGTGCAGGCTGCGTCACCATCACCGCTCCACCCGCACAAACTGCATAGCGGAGTCCGCGCGCGCCTACATTGGTCGCACAAGCTTCGCACATCCAACCCAGCCAGTCGCATAATTGCGAATTTTTCTCGCACAAAACAAGTGTGTTAGAAGTAGGGTTGTCGCATAATAGCGAAATCACATTAAGAGAAGTGCCATAAAGCAAGGGCGTCCTGTAATTATTTATACTCTCGTTTTTAGATTTGCTGACGATGAATCTAGTTAGATTTGAAACGTCCGACTAGAATAAATATTTTATACAACCGTCTTGGTCTTCATATATATATATATATATATATATATATATATATATATACCGGGTGAACCAAAAGTAGGTGGACAGTAGGTTGAATAGGGTTTGTGTTATATTATATTATAACTATGGTGTTTGTGTTATATTATATTAAATATTATAACTAAATTTATTTAAATTTAATCTTTTTTCTTTTCAGATAGTTCAGAGAACCCATAATGGCAAATAATCTAAATACTGATGCCAGAAAATGGGTGTTAAAAGAGTATTGGAAATCTCAAAATACTGAAACTGTTAGAACAAAATGGGTCGAAACATTTGGTACTCAAGCCCCAAAGAGACAAACCATTTACCGCATTCGTGACAAATTTGATGCCACTGGCTCAATTCTTAATGCCCCAAGAACTGGTCGACCCAAAACAGTTTGCACAGAGGACAATAAGCAACTTGTTGCCGAAGCATTTGTTCACAGTCCCAAAAAGTCCACCAGAAGAGCCTCAGCAGAACTGGACATTTCACAAACCTCTATTATATGAATTCTGAAATCTACTATATAATTGTATATGTATTCTCAAAATAAACGTTATCATTTACTGTCCACCTACTTTTGTTTCACCCAGTACCTACCTACCTATATATACATATATACAGGGTGGGCCGAAAGTCTGGATCCATAGGGAAAATATTTATTTTAATACATAAATTACAACAAATGGTAATACTTAAAATGAATATCAACTTACTCGTAAATGCGTATCCGTGATACTGTACAGTAGTTCGTACTCCAGTTATAAATACTCAATACTTTTTTTTATTTCAGCCAGAAATGGCTTCGAATCTAACAACAGAGACCGGGTAGAACTTGTGCTCATGTACGCAAGACATGGCGCTACACACAGAGAAGTTGCTACCGAATTCAATAGAAATCATCCTGATAAGCATCCAGTAACACATGCGACTGTTGGCAAGTTGTTTAAACGTTTCAAAGAAACAGGAAGTGTACATGATCGACGGCGTTCTGGTCGTCCAAAAACTGTAACTGATGAAAATACCTCTGCAATGGTATGTGAAACTTTAACGAATAGTCCAGTAAAGTCAACAAGAAGATTATCAAATGAAACACGCATCTCGAGAACGTCAATTCGAAGAATTATTAAAAATCATAAATTCCATCCCTAAGTGTCTCGATGTCAGAGGCCGCCAATTTGAGCATTTGTTATAATTTGTTGTTTATACTGGAGTACGAACCACTGTACAGTATCACGGATACGCATTTACGAGTTAAAGTTTATATTCATTTTAAGTATTTACCATTTGTTGTAATTTATGTATTAAAATAAATATTTTCCTATGGATCCAGACTTTCGGCCCACCCGGTATATATATATATATTTCCCCTATTGCCAGTTTTTCTTTTATTTAACCCTAGTTATAAAAACCACTTCTCGATATTTTGAAAAATGAAAAATAGGATAATCTCTAGAAGCGCTCCATTTTTCAATATTAAACATACTCATAAAACGTATACCATTTGAAAGCTCACATTTTTCCGAGTCTAAAAATGTAGTAATCCAAAAGTATCAATAGCAAATAAAAAGTAACGATTTAATTAATTGTTTGACGCGTGACGTCATTAACTACATTATAAAGGTTGGCTAAGTTATAAATCTTCAGTCTGTGTTGTAAGATGGTATCTTTGGTAATTGTTACGCTAACCTAACCTAACATGAATATGTTATTACATTATCATTTGTATAATTTAGGTCTCGGGGGTACAGGGTCGGAGCCCCCGTAAAGATCACGCATCACAAATTGATCGGTATACGATTTTATATTTAACCCTGGTTACTTTTTATTGGCTATTGATACTTTTGGATTACTACATTTTTAGACTCGGAAAAATGTGAGCTTTCAAATGGTATATGTTTTATGAGTGTATGTTTAATATTGAAAAATGGAGTGCTCCTAGAGATTTATCGAAAAATAATAAGTCTGATAATAAATCCACTTTATATTACTCCTGAAGAATCATGCACTAGGACTGATAACTAGAGGCGTCAGCAATACAAACTAACGAAAATTGCGAGCTGCTCGTACCTTGAAATGGGCGTATGAATGAGGTATGTGGAAACATGTTTAACTCTTCATATTTCCACGTGAACTCATGAATGCATCGATGAATAATATATATATATATATATATATATATATATATATATATATACACGCACACGCACACACAGGGTGTTCTGTAAGTCCAGTCTCACAAAAATTTATATAAAGTTAAATTTACACAAGTAATACAATGGAACTAAAACAAATGTTCAAATTGATGTCTCCCGAGGAAAAGGCCGAGGCCTTTTCCTCACGAGTGTAACTCGCTTCCATATTGGCCATTGCGTGCTACCTAGAAAAAAAAAAAAAAAAAAGCCAAAACAAGACATCAATTTGAACATGTGTTTTAGTTCTAATACATTACTTTTGAAATTTAATAATATATATATATATATATATATATATATATATATAAGGTGGCGCAAAAGCAGGGCCGGATTAAAGTCTTGGTAGGGCCTAAGCACTTTCATAATTGTAGGCCCCCAAGATGGATCTACTGTATATATAAATATTTGCACTGTATACAATATATAGGCCCCATAATATAATCCTAGATCCATATAATATATGACTATGATACTATGACTATGATATTTTGTCTATGATACATACTTCGATATTTTGATACTATAATTCTTTGACGATGATACTATCCCTGATGAAAATAAGCATATGAGAATGGATGAAATATTATGAAATTATTTAGTAGAACATTCGGCTCATTTTTGCTATTTAAAAGGCCGCATTTGCATCTTCACTCGCACTGCTATCAATTGAGAATGAGCTTTTGCGAAAAGTGAAATTTGAAGATGTAATCTGTGATTTTGGTAACAAAGAGAGCCGCAAACTTAATGTTTAATGTACATTTACTTAAGTTATATTATACCTGTATGTTGTTTGTTGACAAGATTTAATCAAATAAACCCGCGTGTGTGTATATATACTTTAACATTTGTAGATGTATTATAATAAAAGGTTTTGTAAAGTAATTCAATTAAAGCAAATTATTAAGTTTGATTTAGCAGTTTCCTTTTCCCATTTTTGAGTGAGTTAAGATTTGTTTTAGGCCCAAAACTTTTTCGTAGGCCCTATGGTACTGTGCCTATTGGATAATCCGGCTTTGCGCAAAAGTCGCGCATCATAGGAATTTTCAGTGTTGACTATAATATATTTTTTCCTATTAGGTAGGGGATGACTACGAAATTAACAACATACGAGAGGGTGAGCTTGGTTTTAATGTATGGAATACCAGGTACAACAAATCGATGAATCGGTACAAAATTTAAATTACTATAATTTAAATTCTATACCAATTCATCGATTTGTAGTAGCTACCTGGTATATTTCATGCATTAAAACAGAGCTCACCCTCCCATCTGTTGTTAATTTCGTAGTCATCCCCTACCAAAAAGAAAAAAATTAATATAATCAACACTGAAAATTCCTATGATGCTCGACTTTTGCGCCACCCCATTATAGTCTCCCATAAAGGTGTATACACTCCTTGAAATTGCAAAATTTCCTTATATATTCACATATTTGATATCAGTAAAGTTCACCGTGGAGCTGAAACGTCACTTTCATTTTATGGGAAAAATAGGACACGGATAGGGTAGGTGCTTTTTGTTTATAGGCAAAAATGCCTAGCCTATCAGTACCCTATTTAAAATGGCGGAATCCCGTTTGACGTTCGAACAACGGAAGCAGATATTGAAGTGGTATTTCAAAACCGAAAATATTAGCGAGGTACAGAAATGTTAGATACGTGAATTTGCCACTACACCACCTACACATTTGACTATTCCAAGATTACGTGACAAATTTTAACGAGATGACACTGTGCAAGACGTGTGCAAAGAACATTCAGGAAGACCTCGAACATCGACTTGTGAAGGCAATAAGGAAAATGTTCTTCAAATAATCACCAATACGCCGAAAAAATCTGTCAGACAGTGTTCGCGTGAGACCACAATTAGCAAAACAAGTGTACACAGGATACTTAAATCTGCTAAATTTAAGGCATATGTGCCGCGACTATTTCACGCCATCAACGAGAACGACCGGCGAGTTGAATTTTGCGAGTGGTTCTCACGCAGATGTCTTAAAGATGAGTACTTTCCTGACACAATTGTATGGTCTGATGAAGCAACTTTTAAGCTAAACGGAACGCTGAATCGGCATAACAGTATTTACTGGGCTTCTGAGAATCCACATATTTCTGTGAAAAGGGCAGTGAACGGACCGGGAGTGACAACGTGGTGTGGAGTGTCATCCAGAGGACTTGCTGGCCCTTTTTTCGGATCTTTCCTGTTTCATTAACTGTTTCCGATTTTTATGAAAACAACGTGATATGTACAGTTTTTCACGCTGATCTCAAAATTACAAACCATTTCATCGAGAAATATATAACCAAAAAGTTATAATGTGCAGAAACTAGCAAATGTTTGAAACAGTGAAGGCTATAGAATTTTAAAATAATACGCTCATTCTAAAAATAAGTTTTTTCGAAATGAAAGTAAATTATAGAATACTACAAAAAGTACTAGAATGGTGTAATCACTGCAAGCATAGGCTAGGCTATTTTTTAAACGGTGGCGTTGCGCATCTATTTTGTTCTTCCGCTGGAAGACTGAGACAGAAGAAAATGCAGTAAATTTTTTACAAGAATATAACTTAGTACCGAAAGAAAAACAGTGTCCTAGAAAACATCAAATGCTAATAAGCCTAACTTAACCTAACGTAAGTATTTCTTGATGAAATGGTTTATAATTTTGAAATCAGCGTGAAAAACTGTACGTATCACGTTGTTTTCATAAAAATCGGAAACAGTTAATGAAACGGGAAAGACCCCTTTTTTTTCTTCTGTAGGACAGTCACCGGCCCTGTATATCTCGACGTGCTACGTGAATCAGCCATGCCTACTATCCATTGGCAGTACGGCGAGGATGATTTCTACTTTCACAAGATGGAGCACCACCTCATTACCATTGCGATGTTAGGGCATACCTCGATGCCCACTTACCTGGCGGACTGTACATAATGTACAGCATGTAGGTCTATTTTACGTCGTGCTCAGCAGTGCCTAAATGCAAGAGGTGGACATTTTTGCAACATTTTCGCCAATAAACTAGTTTAATTACATCCTTATTTATTATCCTCCTCCAAAGTGATTTTTCAGCTTCACAATGAACCTTACTGATATCAAATATGTGAATAAATAAGGAAGTTATTCAACTTCAAGGAGTGTATACATCTTTATGGGACACTATTTTCTATATATATATATATATATATAATATAAAATATATATTATATATATATATATATAATATATATATATATATATATCTTTTAATCTATAGTGTGGATGTTATATTATTTCCTATATGACGAGTAATTCTGAAAATTTGACAGCTTTTAATGATTTTTTAACTTTCAGCAAGGAGTCAGAAACTGGAGCAGCGCCAACTAATGATGCACATTACGCTATAACTTTATACGATCATTATTACCCAGCACCATCGGGAGTCGAACCCCCGACTAACTTCTATAACTCTAATAAAAGGTATTCCGTAGTAAAATGTTCAAATGCGGATATTCTACATTATTTTCAATATTTAGTTTGTCATTAAATTTTATTTAAAAAACTAGAAGACAGGAAAGTTCTCATGGACATATTAAATTTATTGAAATTTTGGTATTCTCACCAATCTTTTACGGTTAGGGTGAAGCAATGTACTATCCGAATGTTTTGATTCCTCTTCCGGGGTGAGGCAAGGCTCCTTGATCTTTCCTCTGCTGCTTAATGTGTATATTGATGGATTTAATTGCTTCACTTAATGAGGCAGCAGTTGAATGTTGTATAGATAACGCGAGGATAAATAACTTAGTCTATGCCTATGATATGGTATTAATAAGTCCTTTTGTTAAAGGTCTGGATTGTCTGCTAAAAGTTTGCGAATTATATTCACAGAAACATTTTTAATATTTCAATTCCTTCCTAAAAGCTCTAATCAGCCAGCTGATATAAGTTCCAAAATGAGAGGTGAAGCAATAGAGGAAGTACAAGAATTTAAGTATTTGGGTCAAACTATCACCAGCTCCTTGAGTGATGACTCGGATATAACAAAACAATATCGAAGCCTCTATGCTAAAGCGAATATGACTATAAGGAACTTCCGGTTCTGAACAAGTGAAGCTAGAGACATCTTTCGTACCTTCTGCAGTAACATATACACATCACATACAGCCAGCAACTCTGAGCGAATTATAAAAATGGTTCTGACAGAACCCTAAATTTGCTAAACAATAGATCTTTTGGACTCTTACATAAATTACTTCCGAGATGCTCGGCTTCGCAAATGTTTGCTACCCACAATGTCCCTGAGCTTCCCGGAGGTAACAAAACGTGTTCAATATACTCTAATGCAAAGAATTAAAAGATCAATCAACCCGATTATCCAAGCTATTCATCAGTCCTGCCGTATGTCTTCTGCATTATGGAATTCATGGTATGAAAAAGTCTGTCTGTGTAGCTCCACTTAACTTCGACTGTTTCTCATTAACTGTATTTATATCGTTGGTATTTGAATTGTCGTTGTATTCTATTGTCAGTTCGTATTATTATTTGTCATATGGACTATGGTCTGCCAATTAACTTTTTAATTTTCATATATATATATATATATATATATATATATATATATATATATATATATGCATTTAACTGCAATGACCACGCAGTATATAAATGAATAGAAACGACGTAAATAAGGAGCGTCTCTGCCTCATTTTTCATTTATTCGTTATTTCTCTTCCCCGTGTGCAGAGACGCTCCTTATTTACGTCGTTTCTTCTCATATATATATATGATGCACCTGACGAGGTGTACTTCTGAATACACGAAAGGCCTTGGAGTAATTTTTCTTTTTCCTTGTGGTTTGCATCATTAATTCATTTCATGTGTTTAATTGTGAAATTCATCATATATATATAATAATATATATATATATATTGGTGAAGGCCGCTTCTGGCAAGCTTCAATTTCAATTTAAGCAGAAAGCAACAGACAAGAAGGAAAGAAACATCCATCAAGTTGGAAAGGGACTATATTTTGTATATTGCAACGTTTCAAGCACAAACTATGCTCATCCTCAGGCAAAAATTCTAAAAAGTTAAAAACATAATATTAAAAACCATAATGACATTAACAAATTAAAATAGGGAAAAAATCCAGAAGCATTAAAAACAAAGTCACACTAAAAAATTTCTAAAAAGTTACAATTGAAACGTTGCAATATACAAAATATAGTCCCTTTCCAACTTGATGGATGTTTCTTTCCTTCTTGTCTGTTGCTTTCTGCTTAAATTTATATATATATATATGCCCGACAAGGGACCTTAAAGGACCTCAGGAACGTTGCAGGGGTCAAAGTTGAAGTCTTCAAGAAAAGACTAGATGCCTGGCCCAGGACGGTACCAGATGAGCCGGGTGTACCTGGCTATGTGCGGTGGAGCGCAAGAGAGCAACTCGCTCCTCCACCAAGCAAGGCCTAGAGGCGGGGCCACCAACTTGACCGCGTGAAGAGAGACCAACACACGGAGCTTGAACGACATTAACGAGGTATATATATATATATATATATATATATATATATATGAATAGAAACGACATAAGTATTAAGGAACGTTTCTGCACACGAGGAGGAGAAACGTTCCTTAATACTTATGTCGTTTCTATTCATTTATATACTGCGCGGTCATTGCAGTTATTTTTGCATATATATATATATATAACTGAAATATCATAAAAAATATACATATACACAATTTTTCCTAATAGTTTTCAGTTTTTCTTTTATTTAACCCCAATAATAAAAACCCCCTCTCGATGTTTTGAAAAATAATAAACGTGAGATATAAGAAACCACTTAAACCTTAAATCTTAATGAGAAACCAGATTTTATGACTTAATTGATCTTGGTCTGTGATTGTTTACAGGAAGGGTCGCACCTTTATAAACCACTGAAAGAATTTACTAGGAAAAAAAAAAAGTACACTCGGATTTCATGGCTTATATTTTACCTCTATAAAACGTCTATTTACGGCAGTAAATTAATGTCTTTTTTAAATAAAATACAGTACACCCGTAATGCTTGTAATAACCAGTTATTTCTTATTTAAGAGAAAATATATACGCATTAAAACTATATATATAAAAAAACTGCGGAGATTTTCCAAAATAGGGCAAAGACGAAAAAAAAATTCCTCTTTTGGAAAAGTCGTTCTTTCAATAACGTTTACGGATAAGGGAGGGTCTCAAATTATATAGGGGTAAAAAGGAGGTAAACCTCGCCCGTTGCCATTACCGGGTTTACCTCTAATTGGATCGCTTTGTTCGACGGATGAGATGGGAATCGAAGCGCCTTTTGGAAACAAAAACCCCGAGTCCTCCGCGAAACAGAACCTCAGAAACAAGGCGCCATCGAATAATAGAAATAAACGCGAGAGGACAATCCGTCTCTGTATTTGTGTGATTTTAGTGGATTCTGTTTGGCCTTTCATGTAGGCAATTCCTGAACTTATTATACTCGTTAAATAGAGTATTATTAAATGCAAAGCATGTCAGTTTTTCACTTGTAATCACTTATATTTAATTAGGATCACGAGCTAAAACATCATACCACTATTTAAAGCAATATAATAAATACATACATAATTATATAATATATATAATATATATATATATATATATATATATATATATATATATACAAACTCAGAATGGTTCCCTGAGAACATTATATGTTAAACACAGACCGTGCATGGAACAAGGAACTCTTCTGGGAAAATTAAATCCACTATAGTCCGAATAAGTAATGGTAAATGACAAATACCATAGTTTTTTCCTTTTTCATGATTTTAGCCCGACGTGGGCAACGGGTCTCTCGCAAAGAGATCCCATAAATATAGCTTCCCTCACCAGCTATCTGCAAAGCAGACAGGATCCAGCTTTGGGACGTGGATCTAGGGTTTAAAGCAAGCCTAGATCCCTACACTCAGAACCTCTATATAAGTAAAAGACTCGTTGCATTCACGTCGTGTTGAATAAATCAAAGAAAAAGGGGGTAACTATTGTATTTTTAGCCAAAAAAACCAAAACTTAAACCTCAACCGGGACATTGAGCGTCCACTTTTCAAGGCACGAAACACGTCCGTTTAGTATACACAAACTCAGAATGGTTCCCTGAGAACATTATATGTTAAACACAGACCGTGCATGGAACAAGGAACTCTTCTGGGAAAATTAAATCCACTATAGTCCGAATAAGTAATGGTAAATGACAAATACCATAGTTTTTTCCTTTTTCATGATTTTAGCCCGACGTGGGCAACGGGTCTCTCGCAAAGAGATCCCATAAATATAGCTTCCCTCACCAGCTATCTGCAAAGCAGACAGGATCCAGCTTTGGGACGTGGATCTAGGGTTTAAAGCAAGCCTAGATCCCTACACTCAGAACCTCTATATAAGTAAAAGACTCGTTGCATTCACGTCGTGTTGAATAAATCAAAGAAAAAGGGGGTAACTATTGTATTTTTAGCCAAAAAAACCAAAACTTAAACCTCAACCGGGACATTGAGCGTCCACTTTTCAAGGCACGAAACACGTCCGTTTAGTATACACAAACTCAGAATGGTTCCCTGAGAACATTATATGTTAAACACAGACCGTGCATGGAACAAGGAACTCTTCTGGGAAAATTAAATCCACTATAGTCCGAATAAGTAATGGTAAATGACAAATACCATAGTTTTTTGTGTAGGATCTAGGCTTGCTTTAAACCCTAGATCCACGTCCCAAAGCTGGATCCTGTCTGCTTTGCAGATAGCTGGTGAGGGAAGCTATATTTATGGGATCTCTTTGCGAGAGACCCGTTGCCCACGTCGGGCTAAAATCATGAAAAAGGAAAAAAACTATGGTATTTGTCATTTACCATTACTTATTCGGACTATAGTGGATTTAATTTTCCCAGAAGAGTTCCTTGTTCCATGCACGGTCTGTGTTTAACATATAATGTTCTCAGGGAACCATTCTGAGTTTGTGTATACTAAACGGACGTGTTTCGTGCCTTGAAAAGTGGACGCTCAATGTCCCGGTTGAGGTTTAAGTTTGGTTTTTTTGGCTAAAAATACAATAGTTACCCCCTTTTTCTTTGATTTATTCAACACGACGTGAATGCAACGAGTCTTTTACTTATATAGAGGTTCTGAGTGTAGGGATCTAGGCTTGCTTTAAACCCTAGATCCACGTCCCAAAGCTGGATCCTGTCTGCTTTGCAGATAGCTGGTGAGGGAAGCTATATTTATGGGATCTCTTTGCGAGAGACCCGTTGCCCACGTCGGGCTAAAATCATGAAAAAGGAAAAAAACTATGGTATTTGTCATTTACCATTACTTATTCGGACTATAGTGGATTTAATTTCCCAGAAGAGTTCCTTGTTCCATGCACGGTCTGTGTTTAACATATATATATATATATATATATACCGTGGCACCTCGGTGTAGTGATTAGCGTCCCTGAAGTCCTACGAATCCATCGGCCCGGGATCGAGACCCGGTGACGGCAGCCGGCGCGCAGCAAAACCCAGCTGTTCACCTTCCACATAATAAAGAAAGTGGTTGGTAGATAGATGGGTACCCTGGGTGGCCTAGTGGTTAAGACGCTTGGCTGCTGGTGGGGCGTGGTTCGGATTCCACGTTAAACTGTAGGTCTAAGGTGGAGTGAAAAATTTGACCTTCGTCAGAATCAATAATTCGGGAGGAAGCTAACGAAAGGTTAAAGGTGTATATATATATATATATATATATATATATATATGTGTTGTGTGTGTGGTGTGTGTTACATAAGGCGGGTTTGTTTGTCACACAATTTTAAAGAAAGAGAGCACAATAAAACGAAACCCAAATAAACCACTGGAAATTGTAAAAACATGTTTGAGCAAGTGTGAAACCACAGATACAACTGAAGGGGATTGCCATTTCTCGAAAAAACAAACTCCCTAATACCGCGACAACCACAAGGGGCTTACATATATCTTCATCTATCTATTTACCTGCATGTCTATTGATATCTAATATATATATATGAACTTCAAAACCTTAGAATTGGGACGATATATATATTATATATAATATATATATATACAGTATATATATATATACGCGATGAATTTCACAATTAGACACGTGAAATGAATGAATGATGCAAACCCACAAGGAAAAAAAAATATTTCAAGGCCTTTCGTGTATTCAGAAGTACACCTCGTCAGGGAATTCCCTGACGAGGTGTACTTCTGAATACACGAAAGGCCTTGAATCACTATAAAAGGAGAGTCCTCAAGCCTATTAATAAAAGTAATCGAGCACAAAGGTGCTAAATCCACCTCGTCAGGGAATTCCCTGACGAAGTGTACTCCTGAATACACGAAAGGCCTTGAGTCATTTTTCCTTGTGGGTTGGCATCATATATATATATATGTAAAGAACGACGCTTGTGTAGAAGAGCGTTCCGCACAAGATGAGGAGGGAGAACGAACGAATGAAAAATGACGTACCACCCAGGAATCGAACTCGGGATCATCCGATTGTCGGTCAGATATGCTATCCACTACACCATGGACTTCGATCAATCAGAAGTCGTAATTCTCCTACATACGAGCAGAAACCAATGCCCTGAGGGGGCACCTTCGCATGCCGTACATATATACATTTTAACTGCAAACAACACAGTATAATTAATGTAAAGAACTGTGTGTTGTTCGATTCCCGGGTGGTTACCTCATTTTTCATTCGTTCGTTCTCCCTCCTCATCTTGTGCGGAACGTTCTTCTACACAAGCGTCGTTCTTTACATTAATTATACTGTGTTGTTTGCAGTTAAAATGTGTGTGTGTGTGTGTGTGTGTGTGTGTGTGTGTGTATATATATATATATGATGAATAAAACCACGAAGGAAAAAAGAAACACAAAGGGGTGCTCAAGCGCTTTCGTCTAATGACATCCTCAGGATGTGGTTTTATTCATCATAAATACTTTTCACGTGTCACTTTCGTGAAATAATTTTTCATATATATATATATATATATTATAAATTTCTTTCCCTTGACGTGTAATAAACAAATGACAAACCCTGGAGTGTGGCTTTAGCACCTTTGTGCTCGTAGATTACTTTTATTAATGGCTCGAGGACTCCTCCTTTTATAGTGATCCCTCCCCGACGGCCGTTCCCAACATTATTCTCATTCCCCAACTCCCAATCTGTTTAATCTGTTTACCAAACTCGAAGAAATACTGTACTTCCGAACAGAAGGTAATTTTAATTTCTATTTTTAACATTTAAAACAAACGGCAAATGCTTTAAAACATTATAACGCTTTATGTGAATGCCAATATACAACAATTACTGTTTAATATAGGTCGTTTATATGCGTGTGCAGGGACGTTGAGAGGGGGTGCTACGGGGGGCTACGGGGGGCTTCAGCCCCCCCCCCCCCCCCCGAAATAAAAGTTTTATATTTTTATGCATTTTTTGAAATTATAAGTACGCCATGCCAAATACCTTCAGCAAATGTTTAATTATTGTAACGCATTTATGGATGTTTTTACTAATTTACACACTTTTAATATATACTGTATATTAGCCCGTCCCGAAAAGAAATTCTGGCTACGTCCCTGGGTGCGTGTACAATGTACATGTCCAGTAGGTTCAAGAAGTCTCGTTAAACTACACGTTTCTTACTCCCTATATAAATATCGTTGAGGAAAATTTATCAGTTTCATGACAACGTTTTGAATGGACAGTTCTTAAATTCTTCGTTCGAAAGTCTCGCTTCCTATCATAATCTTTCGCAATGGAGAAGAATCGAAAATTGAGTTCTTTTGAAGAGAGAGAATTCATTTTTTCCTCAAGTTAATCTACTTTATTTCAATCTAATTCACCGTCGTGAATGGATGGATGGATGGATGGATGGATGATCGTCCTCCGCGGACAGATGATGATGATGTACAGGTTCGAATGACCTTTGCCTGATGCTACGAAGCCACCCCAAACATAATTATTACATCAATCTCCCTCTTATAATGTTATTTAATATCCGAATAATAAATAATTTCTCAGTCTTCTTATTTCACTTCCCATTCTCCTTTAACATCTTTTGCGGGCAACTGAGACGAAACATTTTGCGATGTTGACCATCTAAACCTCTCAAAAAAAAGTTTGATAAAAGCGCATCTTACGTCCTCCTAATCACTGTCAATAGCATTCGCATTAGATCGAGTATAGGTGGGATTTAATACGGGAGAAAAGATGATGGGGGAAAACCGCCTTCACTTAAACGATAATGCTTTTAATGACTTCAGCAGGAGGTTGCTGGCGTACGTCAAGTTCTCGCGGGATTATCCAGTGCAAGAGTTAACACCATACAATAGACTCATTTCATACGAATAGAGATAAACTCGAAGGTTCCCTTTACGTGTTCACATACAGCCTATAATGCCCGAGCGCTGTTACTGCTACTTTGTGCAGGTTGTCTATCAGTTAGTCAGCATCAGACTCGTACATCATCTGTTTTGTGTGTGTGTGTGTGTGTGTGTTATAAGTGGTGTAATGGTTAGCATCACTGACTACGAATCTATCGGCCCCGGGATCGAGACCCGGTGACAACAGGTCGCATGCAGCAAAACCTAACTGTTCATCCTTCCACACATTAAAAATTGGTTGGTAGATAAATGGGTACCCTGGATAGCCTAGTGGTTAAGACATTGGGATGCTGATCGGGAGGTCGTGAGATCGAGTCCGGGCGAGGACTTTGTAATTTCTGACTATCCATGGTGAGTCGTGGTTCGGATTGATTCAACGTTAAGCTATAGGTCTAAGGTGGAGTAATAAGCTTGACCTTCGTCAGAATGAACAATTCAGACGGAAACAAAACCAAGGTTAACGGCAACAACTTTGGATTCCCGTTACCAGTTTTGTTGATGTTCACCTTTCATTTATCATGTTCCAATGAATGGTACCATCTATAGATAATCTTTCCCATACTTGTGTTATAAGTTTGCTTTGTATATACTCTTGGGTTTACGGGTCTGGATGCATGATTCATCAGGAACCAGGTGCAGCACGAGTTTGCGTTTCCTGCCCAAAGCAACACAAATGCACCCATTCTAATCACAAATTCATTCATATCACCTCAGACTTGCTCCACACAAACAACCAAAAACTCAGAATACAGTAGCTGCAATTTTAAACCTTTCCTTTATATAGTTCTCTCTCTTTCAGGATGATAGAATTGATATTAGATTTATTTCCATGTAATACTAAAATAAAGTTACTGTTAACTATTAGTTTTACACATTTCTAACCTTAGGCCTAATCTTAATACATACAAAATTATAATTTAACTAATAATATTAAGTTCTATGTTATACACCTATTACACCTATATGCACTAAATGGTGTTGCGTCACGGTTAATAATGTGAAGATGTAATTACTTTTTGTAATGCGCAATAACACGGCACGATTTCTTACAAAAGAAGACATACAACTTTCTTAGCATACCGTACTAGTTGTACAATTCTTTAATATTCCATTGAAGGAACTATGTAATCTGAAAAATATTCAATCGTTAACACTAGGACTATGTCGAAAGAGCATTAGTGCCCCTGCCTATATTTGTAACCTCGACCTTTGATGCAATGACTATTTTTGTTCATGACACTGTCTTGTGATGATCCATATGTTGAGCAGTTCAAAAGTTATGGTCCGGACACAAAAATGTCCACTTAACCTCTATTTGTGACCTTGACCTTTGATGCAAAGACCCATTATTTTATCGGAACACAGTGTTTTGTAATGAATATGAAAGTTTCATCAATTTATGTTAAGCGGTTCAAAAGTTATGGCGCAAAGAGCAAACACAAAAGTGAGATAAACGGACAGACAGAGACAAGAGCAATCCGGTATGGCCCCTCCAAATTTATTTGGTGGGGGCATAATAACTAGTGATGTACCGATTAATTGGCATCGGCAGAATCGGCCAAATTTAGCCGATTCTCTTACCGATTCTTTGAAATTTTTTAATTTTCATGACAAAACAAAATCTACCTTTATAGAAACCTGAACATAAAAAAAACACTGATAATTGATACCCACTTCAAATTGTATGAAATACATTTTCTATTCATGAAAAAGGCAAAACTGAATAAGTTACCCATAAATTTACATTTTCTCTAAATATTACAAAGTATTGTAATCTCTTACTGTATATTATAATAGTTCTATATTAAGTTTTACTTTATAATTTTTATATTAAACCATGTTGGCTTTATTTTAAGTATTTTAATAATTTTATAAACCCAAACTGTATATCCATTTTTTTTATTCAAATAGGCCACCAGGGACTTGAAATTTCAATGGAAATTTTTTGTTCTTCACACTGTTGAAGAAAGAAAATACCCTCAACATGAGGAAAAACAATTTAAATATTGGTATTCAATTTATGAAACTAAAATAAAATTACTTTATATCATTTTACCAAGGAAAAGCATTTAAACAAATTTGAAATTTAAAAATATTAAAATTGAAAGTTTTCACATTAGATTAATAAAATTTATAACGGGAATCGATTTTTTTTAAAATCTAGACAGACTCGGCATCGGCTAAACTTGGGAATCGGTACATTACTAATAATAACCTAATATATATGATACTTTTGGCCGTATTACAGGGTGTTTATCAAGTCCCTATCTATTTCAGTGAAAACGTAGCAAAAAGGGTAAAATTCGATAACAATATAATAGAAGGTATACATTTAATGAATACTTAAGCATATGATTCTACACATGAGCACCATCAGTATCTCTACAGAGTTCAAATCTGTCAGTAGCATTGCGGAACACATTTTGGAGCATGACGGGGGTTATTTTTGCAACTGCTGTTACGATACGAGCACGTAAATATCCCAGCTTCATTCGGAGCACCTAAATAAACGATTTCCAAATCGGTGGATCGGACGTGGAAGCAACAGGCCCTGGGGGCTCGATCTCCTGACCTAACGTCCTTGGATTTCTTTGCATGGGGTTTTATCAAATCAAGCGTCTATCAAACGAGGGTTACGGATCCGCAAGATTTACGTGCTCGTATCGTAACAGCAGTTACAAAAATACCCCCCGTCAAGCTCCAAAATGTGTTCCGCAATGTTGCTGACAAATTCGAACTCTGTAGAGATACAGTACTGTTGGTGCTCATGTAGAATCATATGCTTAAGTATTCATTAAATGTATGCCTTCTATTATATTGTTATTGAATTTTACCTTTGCTACATTTTCACTGAAATATATAGGGACTTTATAAACACCCTGTATTTCTGTGTGCTACAAACAAGAACTGCCTAGTGAGCAGAATTTTACCCCTCATCTTCATTTATTGGGTTACACTCATTAATGGATGACATTCGTTAACAATCCTTCACTTAACATTTTAATAAGAATTATATACTGAATACAAACAAAAACACTTCTATAGAATGGGGAGGGTATTCTAAAATTAATAATCCTATGAAGTTCTTTAAAGATAAAAGTTCATACTTTTAAAAGTAGAAATTGACAAAAATGTAAGAAAAACAAAAAGGAATTTCAAGTGACACACTAGTAGCCTTGAATATATGGTACAGCTATCAGTAATAACGTTATTGAATTTGATTTTATGTGCTAAGTACCTACTGCAAAGCCTTATTACATACATTTAATATAGGTGACTACTGTATCAGCTCGCAAATGGAGAAGATATAATTTGGTTACATATCTGTGAGGAATAAATGAATGATGTACTTTATTACAAGTGTGTCCTAAACTAAATGAAAATGGTGGAAATAGTTTTAAATCATATGTTCAAAATTGCATTTTCAACTAGGGGTGCACCGGATATGAATTTTTCATATCCAGCCGGATATGGCCATATCTATCCGGCCAGATACTGTATATATTATTAGGTACCATATTATTTTTACACTCGTCTTGCTATGTTTTGTTTTGCATTGGGGGCAAGCGCCCCCCCAAATATAAGATAAATAATAATTTAAGTATATTCAGATGTTTAATTGTTTTGTTCTCTTTCAGGTTCTTGTGTTGTACAGGGTGTCCCAGAATTAACTATCTATTTCAATGAAATCGGACAAATTTTTTAAAAACACACTTTTATTTATGTTTATCATGTTTAATATATGTTAAAAATGTATAAATTTCTAAATTTTTTTCATAATTTTATTTTCATAATTTTTTCATTATTTGGTCCAATGAAAGTCTGAAGTCATAGAATGGCAAAGAGAGACTCCAAAAGTTAACGTGTGGCTTGGAATGACCAAATCCAAAATTTATGGTGCTCCATCTTGTTGAAGCACAACATTATCAAGAATGCCATCATCAAGAAGCTGTGGTTCGAGAAACTGCTGAAGCATATCAAGGTAGACGGTACCTGTTACAGTTGCTTCCGCAAAGAAGAATGGGCCATAAATTTTGGATTTGGTCATTCCAAGCCACACGTTAACTTTTGGAGAGTCTCTCTGCCATTCTATGACTTCAGACGGTCTTTCATTGGACCAGATAATGAAAAAATTATGAAAATAAAATTATGAACAAAATTTAGAAATTTATACATTTTTAACACATATTAAACATGATAAACATAAATAAAAGTGTGTTTTTAAAAAATTTGTTCGATTTCATTGAAATAGATAGTTAATTCTGGGACACCCTGTATTAAACTATTAAGTATTAATCATAAGTTTTGTGTGGTCACTGTATACAATAAATGATCCTAGCGATATCGCTGCAAAGTGTAATATTTGCCAAAAGATTATCAAACGTGGGACGGAGAAAGGTGGCCAAAAGTCTTTTAGCACAACACCTCTTCATAATCATTTGAAGATTAATCACCCAAAAGAGTATGCTGAAGCCAAAAACGAAAATGACAAAAAAAGAATAGCTGCGACTGAATCAAAGGAAATAGGCTCGATAGAATACGGGCTAGACCATCAACTTCTACTGGTAGTACTCTGAAAGAAAAGAAAATGGACCAAATGAATAAGCAGATCTCAATAGAGGAAAGCTTTTCATCTAAAAAAATATGGGACATCAATGACTCCAGGTCTGTGATGATTCACCGTAAAATTGGCATGATGATGGCTTTGGACAACCAGCCATTTACTTTAGTTGAAGATGATGGTTTTATTGATCTAATGGCCTACCTCCAACCCAGATATCTCTTACTGGGCAGAAGGTACTTTTCTAATACTAAAATTGCTCAGAAGCTGGAAGAAAACATGTCAGCTTTTCTTCAGATATATGGACATGCACAACCTCTCAAAAAAGTTTTATATCATTATTGGGTCACTGGATAGGTAAAGATTTTGAAAGATACGATGCTGTGCTACATGCCTCTCATTTCTCAGGGTCGCATACTGGCAAGAATATATCTGAAAAGTTTCGCTCTATGTGGGATAGTTGGGATCTTGATGCAAATAAGAGGAATTTATTGGTGAGGCATGGAGCTAGTAATATGGCTCTTGGTAGTGACCTGGCTGAAATACCTTCAATACACTGCAGCATTCATTTACTCCAACTTGTTATTAGTGACTCAATTATGGTTCAGAGGAGTGTAATTGATATCCTTGCAAAAAGTCGCCGCCTTGCAACTCACTTTAATCATTCTCCTTTGGCCTGTAACAATTTCAAACACATTCAAGTGCAGCAAAATCTTGAGCCTCTCCTATTGGTTCAAGATGTCCCAACACGTTGGAACAACTGGTGCATATTTGATGCTAGAAAGATTATATAAATTAAAAATTCCAGTGCAACTGTATTTGACTGATCGTAGTGAATTACCTACCATCACATCCTTCGAGTGGACACTGATACGAAATTTCCTTAAAATATTAAAACCATTCTTCCAACTAACTCAGGAAATGAGTTCGGAAAAATCAACTTTGTCTTCAGTAATTCCAAGCATTTGTATTTTACAAAGATTTCTTTCAAAGATTGGCCATGATGACCAAGGTGTTCAAATGACAGAGAGAGAATTCCTGACTTCTCTTCGAGCGCGTTTCTTGTCGGAGAGTAATGATGGGAAGTCTTTGAACATAATGAAAAACAGGGCTACTGTGACTGCAATAGATCCGCAGTATAAGTTATCTTTCTTTCAACAAGATCAAAAAGAGCAGACTAAATCCTGGCTGATTGAAGAAGTCATAGATATTGAAAATGACGAAGGTGGTAATGATTCTAATGAAAATGAAAGTGGAAGCGAAAGAAGCTCAAATTCCAGTTCTCCTATGCAAAAGAGGAAAGACGAAGAGAACATTCTTGAAGCATCTTTTATGAAGATCACAAAAGGAGAGCAATCCGGGGAAGTAAGGTACAAGAGAAGAAAGGTTGAAAAAAAGACTGCTCCTGTTCTACTGATTGCAGGGGAGTTAGACGGATATGCATCTGAACCTCTTGTAGATAGGAAATGCTGTCCAGTTCAAATTTGGAAGCAGGAGGACCAATTTCCTCTCCTTAAAACTATTGTTTCAAAGCTTCTCTGCACACCCGCATCCTCTGTATTTTCAGAGAGAATGTTTTCTGAATATGGAAATATCTATGAAGCAAGGCAATCCTGAATATTGCCTAAAGAGGAGAAATGCTCTTGTTTCTGCACCACAACGGAAAAAAGTTCTAAATCACTGTTGTTGAGTTTTTTTATTCTGAAGACCTCCAGGCTGAATGGCGGCATCTGACCTACACAATACTGCCCTCCATTCATTGATTTCATTCCAGGCATTTTATATTGTATTCAATGTATTGTTTTACATTTGTCAAGCTTATAATGTTTTGTATTGTTTTGAAAATAAAGGAAAAAAGGAGAAAAAAAGAATGGAAAGCAAATGCAGGGGTCTAGCAATATTTTACTCTCTTTAAAAAATTTAACGCCTAGACATTTTTATAAAAAGCTCTGATTATATTAATAGAACTGTAATCATTAAGGATGGACAGATGTTTTATTTATTCTTGTCATCAGTATTGTGTTGATTTAATATAAAAAGTGTTGCTGGACTGGTTTAGGGGTGGGCCCTGGAGGGCTTTCCATTTTTTTTATATAAAATATTATTTGTAATGTGTTATCATCATATTATGGCAGATTTTCATACAGGTGTTAATTTTCTAATGTCTTGGCCTATATCCAGCATATCCAGCTGGATATGACCCATATCCTGCCAGATACCTGATATTTTGCAATATCCAGCCAGATGATATATTTGGTGCACCCCTATTTTCAACCAATACAAGCAAAGTTCATGTATCTAATGAAGACAAACCTTACTCAGTAAAGTAGTACAGAAGTGAGATAGTCAAGCAATACCAAATTAACCAATGGAGCTCATTGACCAAACACACTTTACTACATCTTCCTGTATGAGATTATTTTTTGATGTTGTATTCCTATTATCTATCATCATTTATTTTAATTTTTAATAAAAATATCAAAATATTTTCATTGTCTTTACTCACTCAAAATATCAATAGTCCAGGCAATTTGTAGTTAGACGTGGGCAAAATTGCTTCAGCTTTCTAAACTGTTTCCAGCTCAGGAACCATTGCCGAATAACATATCCAAAATCCGACAAAATTGGACCCCGGGAACACCCCCAAAAATGAAATTCAAAATGGCGGACTGGATGTTTCCTACGAAAAAAAAAATATATATAATTTACGCTTTTATTTATAGAGATACATTTGATGCTTTTCTTTCAGTTGTAATGTTTTAAATAATTCAACAATATACAACACAACCAGTTATTACGCAAATATAATGTTATATAGCTTTTTACAGATTTTTATAATCAATAATACAACAATTATTTTTTTCCCAGTTTCAAGTTATGTTCATTACAGAAGAAGTGATACCTGGTCACAAACATACAGAAATTAATCCTCTTCATCACTATCATCGGATAGATTACCGGTACTTGGGTTGTTATCGCAACCACTGATTTGGCACTCGCCACAAGCGGCTGAACAGGGCATTCCATTACGCTTGCATCCACATCTTGAAGTAGCACATTTCGTCTTGCAGGAGCAGCGGATCATGTTGAGTAGATAATTTGGAGCTGGTGGCTTGTCGCAGGCTGTAGGGTAGTAGGAATTATTCTTTACATACCAACCCCACTGTTCTGCATCGATCTTCTCTTCTGTAGACTTCCAGATTAGTATTTGAAAGTATGTGCGAAAGGTGTGGTACTTTGTGGACGCATCGGTAGGTGGCAAACGTTCGGGTGTAACAAAATATTTAGCTGTAGCTACCTTTTCAACTAACATTCGATGACGTAGTGCGTTAGTGGATTCAAGTGTTTTGCAGCCATACAACAGAAGCATTGCCTTTCTTCCAGCGGCTTCAATGTCAGAGTGTTGGCAACAATCAGAACAGAATGTATTTGCAACTGAACGGAGTTCAGCCACCTTCATCAGTGTCGAATGCTTTGGCTTTACCGATCGAAAAAATTCTGGATGTGCTATCACAGCCCGTGAAAGCATGCACAAACAGGAGATACTTGCAGATGTCATTGCCTAACAATGATTGAATGCTGAGAATATCATACACAGGATTAGGAGATGGTCCCCGTCTTATATCGCTGCGATAGTACAACTTGAAACCACTGTCCTTGGCATGGTACAGAAGGAGAATCAGCAAGTCGGTGTCTACCCCTATTACTGTTGTAGTTGCATTTTCTGATGAGGAAACTGCTGCACGAACGATGTCCACATCAGCATCCCCATCTGCGTTGTGAACAGTACACCCGTGCTTCTTCAACATCTCACCTACGAGGGAAATAAATGCTTGCTTGTTTTCATTAGCCAAGAAGTGTTCCTTCTGGCCAACAAACTTCATGCTTGGACTGAGATTCACATTTCTGCTTGTCTTGGTGCTGCGTCTTCTGTGGGTCATGTCCTTGATCGTAGGAGAGCTGCTGTAGCCATCAAAAACAATGATTGCTTTTCCATATGTTTTCAGAGTGAAATCGGCATATGAGTTGGCGATGCTGTCATATGTTTCATCTTGACGCCAGGAAACACGATGTAGTAGAGATCCACCATCCAATACGTACTGGTCTGTGCACTGAATTTCTTGAACTTTTTCCATGCGTAAAGTGTCAGTGTATTTGATTATTGCATGAGCTAGCTGAGACTTATCGGGTTTCCTCAAGATACTTCGTGATTCGAACAATGCAGGAGGATATACACAGTTCGTAACACATGACATCTTCAAGATTCATGTCTCCGCCAGTGGCAACAGTCATCATTCTCTGAAACAGTAGTGCAGGATCTACTTCTATATCTGAAGCATCAGTGATCACAACGGCAGAAGCAGATCCTAGTGTTTTCACTTTGTCAGATCTTTGGCAGAATATGTAAAGGCTTGTTTCCCAATCATTTTTACGACAATGTTCGTACCGATTGAATGCAATTGATGAACGTTAACTCCAGGATCAGCAGTTAGCCCTGTTACAATGTTGCAGAGACCCGAGGTAGAATGGAATGGGGATAAGGATTCCAGACGTTCAAGTACTTTCTTCATGTCATTACTGTCCCTGATTTGTCTACTTCCCCTCATTTCCTTGTGCTGTTCACTACTTTCCAACAAAACTCTGGTGTATTCCTGCATTGCTAAGTTATAAGTGGAACACAGAGGCATAGAAAAGAGCCACGTTGTCCTTTGGATGTCTGTAAATCCACTTCCGCGTGTCAGTCCGCCTCTGCTTTTCAGGGAACGCATTAGTACTTGTTCTATCACCAGGTCTGTGCCGAGTCCGGCCCATAATCTGTCGCTTCTTCTTACCACAAACTTACCTTCCTGGAACATTTTGTTAACGGCTGGATTTTCAGAAGGCAAACTTAACATTTTCTGCAGGTACAGGTATATCGATTTCAGGTAATTGTGATGTCCGGCTGCTGCAATTATGGGGATGGTCTCCAGCATAGCTTGCAAGTGCAAATCCCACGAGCCGGTTCTGTCTGCTGTTATCAAGGAACGTGCAATGTTGATCATTCGCTGATATTCCAACCAGAGTTGACTTGTTTGCGAAGTAGATTGTAGGTCAGTTTTCTTCGCATCCAAAGTGGTAGCAATCTGAGACAATGCATTCGAAGATTCCACATCCTCAACTGATTGTTTGGCGGTCATAACATCGTCGAGCAGGTCACAAGCTTCCTTATGGAGGTCATGAGGAGTTCCATCTTCATTACGAGGGAAAACGTCTGCGACTAGTAAGGTACTAAGAGCTGCATCTACTATCATATGACCACGTATCGCTCTTGAAACAGCTTTTCCAGACATCATGTGTTGCACGGCATTTGGTCCGTATATTTCTTGAAGTACTTCAGACAATCCTGAACCATTCATAAGAGTACCGACTGCTCCCAAAAGATTCATCAGAGTGTGAAATGATCCCAGCATTAAAACAATGTCCTGCAGGTCTCTCTGTTCATTGATGATTTGGGAAGCTTTCCAGAACAAAGGCTGATCAAAGGTAATAATGCATGGGACTTTTTGATCGCATGCTATCTTGCTCAAATATAGTAATGTCGAAAATATGCAGGTCATGTCAGTTGGCGACATATCTATGATGGGAAGGAACGTGATCGACGCCACACCTGGATGTGAGACACTTGATCCACCGTGAATTGCCTGCATTGTTCCGGACCAACTTGGACCTGATCTTTCTGCTGAAGATATCTGCCAGAGAAGACTAAGTCGACTCATGGTGGCAGTGGGTACTGGAAGTTCGCGGAATGAGATGTCCCTCAACATGCTTCTCGCGTGTCTATATTCCCTAATGTCAACGGTTGCAATCTTCTTAATGTCATTGTCACCAACATTACGCCTGTGAATAGAAGGGTGGATCTTGATCTTCGGAGTTATTGCGGCAATCATACCCATTCCATGAAAGGTATTCTTCCCATCCAAAGTGCAGACATCATGATCGACGTTATCTGCTGCTAGAAGGACTGCAGTGTTTTCATCAACAGTAAAAGAGCCAGACCCACTTGCCAGCGCCGCGTTTCTTTCGAATCTTGTTACTTCTGCATACGACGAACAGTAACCCAGCTGATGGAGAACGTCAATAAGGTACCTTGACCTAAAGTTGTGATGTAGCTGAACCGACAAACCAATCTGTAGTGGACATAGTAATCCTCTAGGACGGGTTGCTTGCATAATGCTCTGCCCAATTGCACCTATTTTTCTTGAAGCATCCTGTCCCGCAAATGCTTTTGATAATAGCAATTTCAGACTGTTGGGAATGTAATCAAGAGCACTTTCTGCAGTGATGTCATTTGGAGATGGATACACATCTTTTCTAGGCGAGTCGACAGACTTGATATCACTTCTGATTATTTTTGCAGCAGCTTCTACTAGGTAAATCTTCTGTAGCTCTATATCTATATCACATTCTTTCGACTTTTTGTGATAATCTATAAGAATTTCATTAGCTGTCTCTCGTAGTGTTACTACATCTGCCTTCCCACTTTCACCTGATATTATGATCTTGTCTCCGTAACGTTCTAAAAGCTTTCTCTTCATGTGCCTGCGTTCGTAGACAGAGCTCTGACTTCCTTGAAGATATTCCTCCATTTTGGAAATTAGGTCTCCAATCAACAGTTGTTCATCATCATTCTCTTCCAGGTAAGCACAGGTCTGAAGGAATGCTTGGTGTTGCTCTTCATTAGCTGATCTCCCTTTCTTCGAATCATGATCGTCGGAGGAGTATGCGCGAGGAATGTTTTTTCCACTTCGAAAATTTACGCTGCAGGTGTGATGGTAGACACAATCTGCAGCAGGAAGATCACGAAGATAATACTCCAGACGGCCTTTTACATTAAACGACCATTCATCGCAGCGGCTTTCACAGCACCTTTTTATGGTTTCGGAGAACTCTGTAGTTCTTATTTTGACATGCTCTGATTTTGGTTTGTGTTTGGAAAAAAAGTCCACAAAGGTATCACAAAACAAACAGTGAGTAGTACTGGAAAATGCGTATTCATGAAAACGAGCACTTTTCCTTGGTATTGCCTCGGCTGCGGTCTGTCGCTTCTTTATTTCAATGGTCTTTTTATCCGTAAACCTTTTCCTACATACAACGTGAACACTTATTCCAGCTGTTGCAACAACATCGCTTCCACGGCTGCGGCTGGATGCATTTATACCATCTGCTCCTTTTTGCGAGATGTGAACCACTTCCTGTCCGCTGTCCAATTTCTCCTTACAAATCACGCACAATTCTTCAGGGGTCTGCATTCTTGAAGGCGGACGCACACCGAGTCAGCCGTACACCGAGTCAGTCTGAAACAGAAAACACAAATTAATAAACTGTGTTGCAGTATTTAAAAGGAGTAAATAACAGTTTTAAAGAAAATGACAAGCACAAATACGCAGATTTGATAGTGGGTAGTAGGAATTAAAGAGTTGTATATAATATAAGTTTATAAAGATGTAGCAATGTCCATTCTCATATACACTCCATACAGTATATTTTATTTACATTACGTGACGTCATAGTTTAATACTAGCCGCCTAATACAATTTTTAGTGTCATATAGGTTAATTTAGAAACGAAAATGTGTTTTAAAACATTTTACTGATCAAGAAAAACGTCATAACTCTCTCTACAAAGCGAAATTAAAATTTATTGTATTTCGTAGGAAACTGCCAGTCCGCCATTTTGAATTTCATTTTTGGGGGTGTTCCCGGGGTCCAATTTTGTCGGATTTTGGATATGTTATTCTGCAATGGTTCCTGAGCTGGAAACAGTTTAGAAAGCTTCTGAAGCAATTTTGCCCAGGTTGAAGCTATTTTTGCTCTAGATTGCCTGGACTACAACACAAATTATAAAAAAAAAAAGGCAAGATTGGGGATCATGAGGTCATACTACATCTGTGAGCAGGGCCTCACCATACATTAATTCCATACTAAGTTTTATTATTTCTGAGACACACAATTACTTTGAAATTCCAAATTTTACAGCATGAAAATGACTCCATGCCAATTTTGTGAAAATAAAGTAAATGAAGATTTGTTTTTGTATTAGTGCCTATAAAAATTTCCTTTTGATTAATTTAAACATGCTCAGTTTCGGTTTGAGTGATATTTGGTCAGCTAATGTTGGCAGACTTAATTACTTTGTCCACTAACGCTAAAAAAAAACTCCCCAATATTGGTAATAAATGGTTTCTCATGCATAAATTGCAAATGTTTACAAGTTAATTGGTTTTAAGGTTTAACAGAAATGGCATGAAACATTGATAATTTGTATGTACCCTATTCTAGTCTGTTCCATACCTGTATCTTCTTTCTAGTTAGACTAGTCTTAGCCCTATAATGACCTGAAGAATCAGGCATTTCAACGCAGAACAGAAGAATATAATAAGTATGAGGATAATTTAGCCACCCCCAGTCTCTGGATGTTATCCCTTGTCCAAAATAAGAATCAAATCACCCTAAATACAAAAATGTAGTGTTTTAGTAGTACATTATACCATAAATGTACAAAAAGAATCCCAAGTATTTACAAGATTTTTCCTTAAAATATGCTATCAATTACTCACAGGCCCATAGCCAGGTTATAACTTTGGAGGGGGTAACCAAAAAGTTTGGAGAGTTTAAAGATTTGCATTTTTCTTACAAAGCTTTTTGCTTTGCTTCATACATAATCATACAAAATAAATTTTTAAAAAAGATGATTTTATTTTTTGATTTGACATTCAAAAGTTTTCAAAGCACATTCAGATGCATGCAAGAACCCAAGCTATTTACATTTCCCTTTTTTATAAATCATAAATTGATTTTACTTACTTATATCTCCATCTATTGAATTGTGTGGCCACCAACTATATTTACCTTTTGGATCATCTGAAGATGAGGGCCCCCAGTCTTTTCTAGCTAACCTTATAAGGCTAACTAACGAAAATATCATGACCTAACCTATCGTTAGGTCAACTAAACACCCTTGATGATTGGTTAGGTTAGGTAGTGATATTTTTGTTAGTTAGCCTTATAAAGCTAACTAAAGAAGGCTGGGTGCTATGATCTTCAGGTGATCCAACTTTTCTACTATTTTCAAGATCTCTCTGATTAAGAAATTCATTGAGTCCTACTGCGGCTGGCAAGTTATTCCAAAAATCCACCACCCTAAAGTGGAAAAAAAGGTAAGAAATTTAGTTTACGAGGCTTTTTCCCAATTTTTTTTATTCTGACCTGCAGTTCTCTTGTCAGTTTCTAATTAAAAATTTTATATCTACCCTAACTATGCCTGCAAATATTTTGTACAGTTCAATCATGTCACCTTTGATACAGAAAGAGGAATATTCAAGAGAACAATCTCTCTGAAATTATCTTAACGTAATCTTTTTCACATATTAAATGGTATCTGCAAATACATGATGAATTTCAAGAATCTGGATGCAGTTCAGAGACAGGGTCCATAACAGCTTAGTAATATGTTAAATTAAGTTAGTTTAGTCTAGGTTAGGTTAGTAATTAGGGCCTACTCTAACTCTGAAATGCATCTGCATTCTTGAATTTCACCAAATAAATTTTTAATTAGGCCAGTATGAAAATTTCAGTATAAGTAATGCACCAGATTTATATAATTGCCACAGTTGCCTATTTCATAATGTAGTGTCTACTAAACTGAGAAGTGACACATCAGATCTGGTGAAATGCTTAAAAAATAGTCTGATACACATCATAATTATATTGTTCCCTGGCTTGAATAAAAATGTAGCTACCACAAATAAAATTTTCAGTGAACAGCTATAACTGCATGTGTGGTACTTTGATAAACAAACTTACTTAAGTCATCAACTGACTGATATATCAACAAAAATACCAATTTCTGTAAACTCAAACTGACCATTTGGTTAAGAATAGAATTAAAGTTTTAAGTAAAATATACCTAAAACTACTGTGTTTTACTTTTTCCATTTTAGGTAAATATTAAGTTTCAGGGACACTTTTTTTTTTTGGGCTCCTAATTAGCCGAGTTGATGATATACAAAATAACTATAGTAGTTACAGTAAGCAAGATACTTATTCACCCCTATTTCAGAGTAATTTTTATTAAAGTATTATTGCTAATCAAAACAAGCTACTTAAGGTACTTATTTCCCCATGATTCTGAAGAACATAAGAAATTTTTATGGTGGGCACACTAGGGGCCACTTCGGCCCATTGAGGTGGCTCCGCTATGTAAAAACTGCCTGTACATTGGCAACAACCAATTTTTACAAAACTAATTAATTATCAATTTAAAACTAGAGATAGAATCTCTGGATCCAGAGGATCAAAGTCATAATAGGCTACTATCCACAAATATGTTACACTCTATATCTATTTATAACTGACATGCAAATATATCAGATCCAAAGAATCCAGTCAATTTCATTATGGTACCCATCAATACCAGTACCTTGCCACCAAAAATAAGTCACGGTCCATATCAATTGTGGACCAAGTCACAATTTACAACCATATACATTACAATATATATACTTAGGAGGAAAAGTGTAGGTGTGGCTGTAAAGACTGTACAGTAATGTAGAAATGTGTGCGCACCCATTTTGGGTCTCCCATTTAAATGTGTTTGTGGGGCAAGTGAAGATCATGAGTTTTTCAATACCTTACAGTACTATGGGGGGGCACCACTCAGCAGAGGAATCTCTCTAAATGGGGTGTGTAAGGACAGAGAGTATCCCTAACCCAAGATGCTGCCTCCCTTTATCCCAGAACACTTGTGTTGAGCTGTGGGATTTATCACCTAAAGTCCTACATGCATATGATATATATGAAATGGATCATGTCAAGAATAGCAAACCCAACACCTGCAGGGTTCGCTATTCTTGACAAGGGAATTTTTGGGTTCGCTATTCTTGACATGTTAAATTGGGTTCGCTATTCTTGACATGGGAAGTCCTCAAGGACGTTTTCATAACTTCAGACGGTAGGTTTATGTTTCCCAATTTTAAGTAATTAGTTAAGGACGTATTAAATACTGTTATATTAGTCTTTTTTTATTTAACCAAACTAGCACGACTTAACCTAACCAATCTTCAATGCTGTACAGTATAAAGAATCCTCTTCTCTTAATATATAAAAATAAATAAATAAAAAAAATTTATTGTTTTTTATTTATTTTTTTAGGTTAATTGTACACCCTTGACGATTGGTTAGGTTAAGTCGTGATAGTTTGGTTAATTTTTGCTATTCTTGATATGGGAACTTTTGGGTTCGCTATTCTTGACAAGGGAATTTTTGGGTTCGCTATTCTTGACAAGGGAATTTTTGGGTTCGCTATTCTTGACATGGTAAAATTGGGTTCGCTATTCTTGACATGGTAAAATTGGGTTTCGCTATTCTTGACATGGTAAAATTGGGTTCGCTATTCTTGACATGGTAAAATTGGGTTCGCTATTCTTGACATGGTAAAATTGGGTTTGCTATTCTTGACATGGTAAAATTGGGTTTGCTATTCTTGACATGATCCATATGAAATAAACTAGTACCATTCATGCAATAAAAATGGGCTTAAACACTATCACCAGATGTCCCTTGCAGACATCAAACTATCTAACCTTCTTTTGAAAGAATCAAGTGTATCTGAAGTCACCATTTCTTCTGTCAGACTGTTCCAAAACTTAATTACTAGTTACTCTGTTTGTAAAACTATGTTTTCTTAAATTTGTTCTACATCTTGACTTAAATAATTTCATACTATGACCTCTAGTCTAGTTATTGTGATCTTTAATGAAAAGAGAATCAAAATCTATCTTATCCAACCCTTTTATCATTTTATACACCTCTATCATATCACCCTTAACCACCTCCTTTTTAATGAGAACATGTTTAGATACGCCAGTCTTTCCTTATAATATGTCAATTGTCTTAGAGATGGGATCATTCTTGTTGCTCATTTCTGTACTTTTTCCAGTTTTTCAATATCTTCTATCAAATAGGGACTATTAAATTGAATACAGTATTCGAGGAGGGGTCTCACATATGAAATGTATAGTTGCTTTATAATATTGGGTGTTTTGTATTCAATGTGTCTCTGCATGAGATTGAGTCAAGCATTTGCTTTATTTCTGATTTCCATACAGTGATTTGAGGGTTTAATTCATTAGTCACAATGACACCAAAGTCTCTCTCATCATCATTTTTAATCCAAATTCCATTCATATTGTATTCAAATTCTGGATTTTTTGGCCCAATACACGTAACCTTACACTTATCAACATTAAATTTCATCTCTCACTTATCTGCCCAGGCTGTTACTCTAAGTCTTTTTGTATTGTCATTGCTCAGGCTACTGACTTAACATTATGGCCTAATTTTGTATCATCAGCAAATTTTGAGGTTTTATATGATAGGCCTTTCTCTAGATCATTTATATAGACAACAAAAAGCAGAGGTCCCAGCACAGACCCCTGTGGGACTCCGCTCAATATGGGTCTCCAAGTGGACTTATTTCCATTTAGATGAACTCTGGCTGAGAAACAGAAAACATTCTTCTATCCAGTCAGCTATATGACCTCTTATACCATGGGCTCTAACTTTTACAACAATCTTGCATGAGGAACAGTATCAAATGCCTTTGCAAAATCTAAGTATATATCTACTGGCTCTTTTTTCTCCAAATGCAATAGGACTCAATGATAAAATTCAATCAAGTTGGTTAGACAGGACCTTCCATTTCAAAAGCCATGCTGGCTATCATTTATAAGGTTACACCCTTCGAGGAACTCAGTAACTTTACCTCTAATGATACTTTTGAGTAATTTGCAAATAATGGAGGTGAGGCTGATGGGTCTGTAGTTTTTTGCCAAGTTTCTATTTCCTTTTTTAAAGATTGGAGCCACATTTACTTTCTTCCAATCCTCTGGAATTTCAGTACATATCAATGATTTATTAAAAATAATTTCTAGTGCCTGTGCTATATTCTTTTTAGCAGCTTTTATGACTATTGGATACATTTCATCTGGCCCTAGAGATTTTTCCATTTTTAATTTATCTATTGCTTTTAGGATATCTAGTTTTGTTACCCTTAATTCATTTGTTTATCTTGTCCTGGTAGTATAAGATCAGGAATATTATTTAAATTTTCATTTGTGAATACTGATGAGAAGTATTTGTTTAGTTCTTCAGTTATTTCAAGATCATCATCTATAGTTTTATCATCTATATAGAGGGGGCCAATTTTCTTTTTCACTCTACTTTTCAAATTGAAGTGACTGAAAAACTTCTTAGGATTGTTTTTTGAATTCTTGGCTAGGCTTTTTTCCAGGTCTCATTTGCTATCTCTGATTGCTTTCTTGCAAATGCTTCTTTTACTTTTATATATTTCAGAGTCTGCCATTTTCAGTTCTTTTGAATTTATGAAATGCTTTTGTTTTTTCTCTGATTGCCCTTTTTACATTGCAGTTTATCCAAGGTTGTTTTTTATTTTTTCCAGTTCTGATTTTACACTGTGGGATATGCTTCCTTTGTATGTTCATTATTATACTACTATCCTTCCTCACAAATTTTTGCAATGAAAGACCAATAATCTAATTAGTTTAGCTACATAAAGTAGCAACGCTCAAATTACAAAGATTATAAGTTCTTTATATCAAATGTATGATTTACAAATTAGGCCAAACTGTAAATGTTATTATTACTCATACTCCTTAATAGCCTAATCCCTCTCTACTTTAATGTAATCTTATTTACATGATGTTCTTGGTCACGACCAATACAAAAAACGTGGTATGAATGATGATAGGTGCTCTACTTTACAATGTAGGTTATTACATAACATTTGCACAACATGAAGCCATTTGGGCCTAGCCTTGTCAGACAAGTAATCTGAAACTATATTTCATGAAAGAAAAAATTTAAAAGTTCCAATCTTCAAAGTCCGTCCAAATTCTTACCTATTGCAAAATTATGGCTATTATCAATGTAGACATGCATTATAATAAGCACAAAATTAACAGCAACCAGAAGCCTGTCTTTGCAAAGATGGACAAACTTTACACAATTACAGTGTAAGTACTAGGTATGTATACAATTTTGGGCTTCAGGCATTTTCAGTCTGCGCGAATCTGGCTGAGTCATTGAGTCAGCGAGCAGTTGCTGGCCCTCAGTGACGCTTGACTCTGATCTCTCAAAGCAGAGTCACTTGTTTCCCCCGTTTTCTTTTTATGTCATTGCTGATGTCATTACTCAAATGGAAGTTTCTACATTGTTACAGAGTACTGCGGCACACTTTAAAGGCATTTTTCATTTATTTACAACAAGCGGAGCGATCCGGCGTTGCTGGGGTGGATGTTGAACGCGACATATATATATAATAATAAGGGTGTCACTAGTAATAGGGGGAAAATTAAACGATGGATATTTTCCTATGACACCCCCTAAAATTGTTCCATTTGGTGTAAAACATACGGAAGAGAAATTTGGTCCTGATTGGTCATCATTTAAAGGTCGCCATCGTCACTGAAAACAAGACCCATTTGTTGACGTCAACAAGCTGTTCAGTGTTCACAGCTTGGGCCGAACCAGATAATAAAAAACAAGGCAATTTGGTGAAATAACGAAAGTAAGACACTTAAAAACGCAAAGAATACAAACAGTTTATTATATAATCAAAATAGAAGACATAATTTGGCGAATAATGGTACAAAATGGAGAAGCAACAAAAGCAAAACTTTGAGAAATAAAATACATATACAGTAGCAGAATAATTGGTGTTCATACGCTGATCAGTGATTAGTTCTTTCGCGTCCTCACTAATGCTGATTTGTTTGGAGCTGGGTGTTGCTTTCTGTGGTCAGTGACAACTTGAACGAGGAACTGGAGCAGTTCTTCTTTCACTGTCAACTTTCCGTTCAGCTCCTTCACCAGAGCCACGGCCCGTTCTGCTCTGTCGTTCACCACTGCAAGTTTGGAGACCACATCCCGAGCTTGCACGTATTCAGAGTTTGACGTCCATGAACTGGGATGGTGGAGCAGAAAGCAATCTGGCAACTGAAGTTTTGAGAAGAATCCTCGGGTGTTCTTTGTGATCAGTTGCTCCAGTCCTTTGCTGTCACTGAGGAACATAGTATCAAGAACCAAAGGTCGTTTTGGCGGCATGTGAGGGGCTTCTTGATCTAACGCTGCAACCATGCTGCACTTCACTTCCATCGATATCCTCTCATCAAAGAACGCCAGACCCACTGCCTCCTCCGAATGGTACCACAGGTGCGCAGACAGCTTCTTGGTGGTACCATCAGAGATCTTCTTGTGCGGGTATCGAAGGAGCGTCCTCATCAATTCCCAATCATTCAGCGGAGCTTCGATGGACAGATGAGCTGTTGCCCACGCTTTCATGTAAACTAGAACAGAAAAGAGGCAGATATCTCGAATTCCGCGTTCCTCAGTGTTCGTCAGTTTAAACTGTCTTCGGAAGAGCCAGATCTTGATGGCATAGAGCCCCTTAGTCCATCCATCTCGCCCGGTGCATAGCACCAGGGGCGCGGAAGTTTAGTCCCTTGTATGGAACTCTCCTCAAGAAAGATGACGGAAAGATCGAGGAATTCCTGAGAGTCATCACGAACTTGAAGTGCTTGTGATTTTGCAAACTCAATGAGCTCCGTTCTATGCTTAAAAATAGCTGCTTTGGTGAACGCATCTGTGTCCGCAGTTTGGAACTGTTGCTGGTCAATGCGGGTCCAATAATCATGGAAGCGTTTGAAAAGCAGAATTTCTGGACCGGTAGATACTGAATCTAGCGATGCTGCGAATGCCGCCTGTAGCACCAACTCCAGTACATGGTGTCTGCACGCGCAGTGTAACAGGTCACGTCCAACTTTTTCTTCCAGAAGAACACAAGTTCCTCCACGGTGGCCTGTGTTTGTCGCGGTTGTGTCGAAACACATAGATTTGACATGATCGGTCACTCCCCATTCATTCAGGCAATCTATGATGGCATTTGTTTGTGCCAGCGCGGTTCCTGACAGAAGTTTTGGCACCCCGAGGAGCTGCTCTGTCCCGGAGCCAGATACAAGAATAGGTAAGCGGTCAACATATTCTCGTGACGTCAGATCTTGCATGAGTTTTCCGTCCCAGTGAACAGTCAACGGACTATTGCCTTGGAACTCGCTCTTCAGTTGCCGAGCCTTAAGGGTACGGAATTTTTCACGCTGACGATGAATGGATCCACGATTGATGTTGTAGTCGCTAGCATCATGCCCTAAGCTGGAAGCTGCCTCAACAGCCGATATGTGGCCTTTCTTGACGAGAGTTGCGTGCGATCAAGCGCTGCCGCCAATTCCGATGTCATGATGTTCTTCGTTGCTCTTTGTTTAGACGTTAACGAACCACCACATGCTCCTTTTTCTTCGCTATCATCTGAGCTGGAGGATGAGGACTCCAAAACCGCTTCGTTGGATACTGCCTCCATTTCAGCTGCTGATCGCTTTCTTCGTTTCTCCTCTTCCTCCCGACGTCGAGTACAATCTTTGACTTGGCGCTGATGGGTCATGTCCAAACCTGCCATTGAACCTGGACGTCCTTTCTGGCGCTGCTGCTGAAGGAACTCCCAATCCTCTGGGTACTTGACCAATTTCTCACAATCAGCGTGGGCGATGTCAAAGAGACGATCGAGGCGTTCAATGAATTCTTTTTCTTTCGTCTTGTGTGAATCGCTCGTCCTTGAGGCGTGTTTTTTGAGTCCTTTCCACTCCTCGAAGACTTTATCCAGTTTGCTGACGCAGTGTGTCTCGAGTCTGGTTGGAATGTGAGCTTTCTCCCAGAAGGACATCACTGCTCGAAGTGACTTCCTCAACGCGTCACGTATTGTCATTTTCTTTTCATGGTGAAGGTAAAGGAAGTAACCGAATGCTTGCCTGTAGGAAGGAAGCTTGCATCCTTTCACCTCATCAACCGCTGCCCCTAATAGGTATATACACTTCCGGGTTTCCATCACCAAAATCACGTAGCTGAAATGAGAAACGGTGAATCGTTAAGTATTGTTCACTTTATTTCTCAGATATTCAGACACACACACATATATAGAGATATATAGATATCTAATGAACGATTATGGAGACGCCGCGCAAGCATTAAACTTTGGAAGGCGGGGGCGACCTTTTATAGTTATTCAAATAAAAAGATTTTTCAGTCACCATGTTTTTTTTACCAATGGAATAGATTCGCGGGGTGTCAGCATGAAAATTTCAAACTTTGCATTTAAGTGACACCCTAAAATTTAATTTATTATTTATATATATATATATATATATATATATATATGCCCGGTTAGGTTAATTGTACGCCCTTGACGATTGGTTAGGTTAAGTCGTGATATTTTCGTTAAAGCGAACGAAAATATCACGACTTAACCTAACCAATAGTCAAAGGCGTACAATTAACCTAACTGGGCAACCTACCCGGGTATTCAATTAATCTAATCGGGCATTCAGTTGACCTAACCGGGCATTTAACCTAACCTGGCATTCAATTAACCTAACCGGGAATATATATATATATATATATATATATATAGCGTTCAACATCCACCCTGGCAACGCCGGGTCGCTCCGCTAGTTTTAAATTCAGGGCTGTGGAGTCAGTGATAAAATTTGCCGACTCCAACTCCGACTCCAAAAATTTTAACATTCCGACTCCGACTCCAGAAATCTGACTTGCATAATTACGACTCCGACGGAATGTTAAGACCAAATTGATTACGATTAGCTTTATTAGGCCAATGGAGATTCATAAACAAGGCATTTCGTCACCACCACATGACTCATCAGTTACTTAGTGGCTGTAACTATGCCTTAATGGCTTTTTTTCTCTTTATTCAAAAATTACAATAAATCCCAAAATACAAACTGATTGAAGCTTAAACAAAATAAGATTATTATTGGTTTAGCAAATTAATAAGATGTTTTTGTATTATTATGAACATCCGTAATACGTAATATTTTCCATCAGCAGTGAGTGAAAAATATTCAAACAAAGCAGATTTATACTTTTGATGTGACATTACGCTGTTATCATTACTTATCAAATTGAAATCTAAAAATCTGAAAAAGATTTAGGGTTGCTAGTACAAAATTTTTAAATTTCCTTTTATTAATTATGTTAATTAATTAATTATAATCCTTATTAATTATAAGCAACTATATTTATTTATATTTATATTTATATATTATATATAATATATTATATATTAAAACATTAGGTTAAATCTATTTTATTCATAAAATTGAGCTAGGCCTAGGCCTAGGCTGCTATGGTTATAGTTGAAGGATTTGCACCGACTCCGACTCCACTCAAAATTGACCGACTCCACAGCCCTGGTTTTAATTATATGTGAAGTTCAAGATTTTCATGACTGTTCTTTTCCATAATTTTATTGACCAAATAAATAATTAGTCATGAAAATCTTCTTCTTCTTCTTCTTCTTCGCAGCCTTATTAGCCCACTTCTATGTGGGGTCGCTGTTGCAGATCCTTCTTCTTCTTCATTCACTTCTGTCTTGAGCCACCTCTTCCTCCAGTCCCTTATCACTATCTTTCTTCAGTCTATCCCGCCACCTCATCTTACGTCTACCTCTTCTCCTCGTGTCTGGAATTTCCATCCTCAGCATCCGTCGTCCCACATACTCCTCCTCCCTCCTCTGGACATGCCCAATGCCCATACCATCTCAATCTCTTTTCCTGTGCCTTCTTGGAGATTTCCGTTACTTTTGTTGTTCCTGCCGCCAACCCTCCTCCTTTCTCCGGGCTTGGGACCGGCTGAGACTTGGGCTGGCTTGCCCACCCCCAGGCGGAGTTCATGAAAATCTTAAGATTCAGAAATCTTGACACAATGTGAAGCTCAAAATTTTCACGGCTGCGTTCTTTTCTGTAGTTTAATCGCGGTGCTGGGGCCTTCGGGCCCAGTAATTTTAATTATTTAATTTATTAACACCCAGGTGCACAACCTCGAGACCTAATCAATATGTGTGTGAAGTTTCATGCTTGTAACTGCTTCCATTTTGGAGTTATGGCTGGAAAACACACACAGACACACACACACACTTCCTT
Source organism: Bathynomus jamesi (assembly GCA_023014485.1). NCBI lineage: Eukaryota > Metazoa > Arthropoda > Malacostraca > Isopoda > Cirolanidae > Bathynomus > Bathynomus jamesi. The sequence goes on from JAJOZX010002374.1 coordinate 360,089, forward strand.
TTATTATTATAGATATACAACTTTAATTAACTTTGACTGCTTTGAATATGAAACGCCATTAATTTTTTGTTTACAGTCGAGTCATTACGTCATCAACCCCCAGCATCTTTGATTGGTCGCAAAAATATCCTCCATCCGAGTTGCATGATTATAATATTGCAATATTTAAGATTAATTAATTAAGAAATTATAAATACATAATTTTATAAAAATAAATTTTGTACGTTGAAATTACTTAATAAAATTTATCTGATTTACCCTCATTTTAAAAATGTATATACCTATTTGGCTACTCAGTTGGGGTTCGAAGCGCAGGCAGGCATTTTTACAAGAGTAATCCCTAGAATATATATATCGACTATGGCACAATGGACTTTATAATTTGCAAAGTAATGCTTACATAAGTAATCATATAACAAATACTGAGTGCAACATAAGCTAGTCACAATACAAGAACTTTATTTTCCTTGCTTACAACTTTATAATGAATCACAACTTGTTTTTACATTAGAAAGAGAGACAAAAATAAGCTCCAATTCCTTATACATATATACTTCGAAACCAGCAAATTTCGTTGACATAGCTGGTGGTCTTGGCTGAGCCGAGGTGGTCTTGTCTAGGTGTCCTGGGCTGAGCTTTGGTGGCGCTCCGGTTATGACGTCACACATCGGTGACGAAGTCATTCCCAAAGTGTATACAGGGTGTCCCAAAAACAAACTATATTCTCTTTATAGCATCATATATTTTATAATTTAAAAAAAAAAAAACAATATATTGTTATAGCAATTGCCAATGAAAGGTAAATTAGTAATCTAAGTGATCAAAATGTTATAGCGAGTTGTTTGCATATAAAATTTAATTAACTACACCAAGTGCTCAAAATGTTCTCCGGCGGCATGAATGCACTTTTGAATGCGTCGACTAACTGATTCGCAGACATGGACTAATGTGGATGCTGTGATGGTCCCGCACTTTTCCCTAATTGCATCCTTAAGGTGTTCGAGTGTTGCAGGTCTTGTACCATAAACTGCATCCTTCAGGTAGCCCCACAAGTAAAAATCAAGTGGAGTCAAGTTCGGTGAACGTGGAGGATACTCAACGCTTCCTCTTCGTCCTAGCCAACGGTTAGGAAACGTTTCATCGAGGTACCTTCTGACATCACAATGATAATAATGAGGGGGGGGCTCCATCTTGTTGAAAGTAAAAGTCGTCGTTTCCAAACAACTTCCGAACTGCAGGTATTATTTCTGTCCGCAGCATGTCGAGATATGCGGCACCGGTAACTGTCCCATTAAAGAAAAATGGTCCAACCAAATCCCTGGATGATAAACCACACCATGCTGTTAATCCTGGTAAATTCACATGTTTATCCACATAAACGTGTGGATTATCAAGTGACCAGTACCTGTAGTTGTGTCGATTTACTGTGCCATTCAGCTTGAAGGTAGCTTCATCAGACCACACGATTTTGTTGTATTGAAAGTGCATTCATGCCGCCGGAGAACATTTTGAGCACTTGGCGTGTTAATTAAATTTTATATGCAAACAACTCGCTATAACATTTTGATCACTTAGATTACTAATTTACCTTTCATTGGCAATTGCTATAACAATATATATATTTTTTTTTTAAAATTATAAAATATATGATGCTATAAAGAGTATATAGTTTTTTGGGGACACCCTGTAGATCAGTGGTGGGAAATCTGCGGCCCATCAGGTTTCTGAGTGCGACCCAAGAGACATTTTACTGACCATTGTCCACATGAATGAAAATTTTAGAATTTATGTTAATATTTCCATAATCTACTAATAATTTTGTTTGATTTAATAAAATTTCTTTATATTAATAAACATAAAAGCATAAGCATAAGGCATAAAAAAATGTTTATTTTGCTTTATTATTTGAAGTTGATCACAATTCAATTAATATATAAATAATAATTTTCTCTAATTCTTTATGAAATTTTCGGGCTGTATTTAGGCATATTCGTGGAGCCATGTTTAGCGCACATGCATATTTTTAATCTTGCGGCCCACTGAGATGAAGGAACTTAAGGAAGGCCACTCATGCGGCCCACTCACTCGCCGAGGTTGTCCATCACTGATATTAGTGATATAGATATTTCGGTATAGCCAAAGGTCATAATATTTGAAACTCCGGCCAAAAGCTTTTGCGTTGGCCTCCCTCTTTCGTAAATAAATATGTACTCTGTCGGGGGAAATGAGGGTGCTGGCCAGCTGGAGGTGCCTCTGCATCAGTGCTCCCTTATCTAAGTAATTCCAGTGCGAATGATGGCGATGAAAACAGTAAAATTTTAAAAGAAAGTCTCTCGGCATAATGACTACTGACTAGGGCACTCAATGGAGAAATGATAACTTCTTGTATATAATAAATAAATAAATAATTACTTAAAACTGCATGGTGTAGATTAGATTAAGTAGTTCAGTGTTCATGCTATCCTTTATTTTCCACTGTCCTGTCCATGCGTAATTGAGTGCGCGAGATAAGTGTACGCATAGTGTGAATGAACGCTGAAGCTATTCTTTTCATTATACTTTTTCTTACTTTCCAACAAATCTTCTTTTACATATTTTTCTGTCAGCAGTGGCTGGCGGAGGAGGGAGAGACTCGTCTCTTCTATACTTTAGTATAGAAGCTATACTATAAGTATACTATAAGTATAAGCATGGTATAATTTTCAGTATTCTTTTATTTCATTTACATTTTCTCTATTTTTCCTTCATTTTTTTCTCTACCCCTTTCTTGGGCTAGCCAAGAATGAATCTGAGGGTATTTGTTAGCTCGTAACTCTCTCTCTCTCGTCCCCCATCTTTTGTTTAGGAGAAATAAATTATCCAAGAAAAAACAACTTGTATAATAAATATTAAAATATGATTTACTTTAATACGTAGTTAAATACAGGAACAGCTAATAAATTAAACATATAGGCTTGTATTTTTTAAGATTACTGTAATAAGATACCCAGTGCCTCAGTAGTTACTAGGGCAGGATTCTGAATAATAAGTTAATCAGTGTTTCTAATTTAATCATTAATCAAAAAATATTTTTAGAAAATGATGGGAAATGATTAATTTTCCTCATAATTTCACCATCATTTTACCTCAAATTTCGTAATGTATCATTTGAATTTGGCACCTTTTTGCATGTATAAACTGTCTAATCCGCCCATGCCTGATTTCTTGAACTAAAGCAAACTAAATGTTTGAGCAAAATGTTTTCTTCGGTCTTATCTCACGCAACAAAAACAATAAAGCTCTTTCTTACTCTTTTCAGAAGTATTTATTTTTTAATAATTTTTAATAAGTTAATCACTGATTAATTAGAAAATTTAATCATTCATCACTTTTTTCTAAACATTATTAATTAACCATGCCCTAATAGTTACCCCTTTTTCTTTGATATATTCAATCCGACATGAATGCAACGAGTTTCTTGCGTATATTGAAGTTCTGAATATAGTAGGCTAGGTTTAATTGTAAACCCTAGATCCTGTCCCAAAGCTGGATCCTATCTGCTTCGCAGAGCTGGTGAGGGAAGCTATATTTTGGGGCCTCTTTGCGAGTGACCCATTGCTAGGCTGACCATACGTACCGTTTTGAACGGGACAGTACCGTTTTTTTTATGGGTTCTGTATGGGTTCTGTCACTGAAGAATAATTGTAAGCTCAATATGTTTATGTACTTACTTTTTCATGAATACAGAATATTACATAACCCCCGTCCCTTTTTTGCCATCCCAATGTCCCGTTTTTGTCTCAAGGAAATATGGTCAGCCTACCCATTGCCCACGTCGGGCAAACATTATGAAAAAGAAAAACGATAGTATTTGTCATTTACCATTACTTATTCGAACTATAGTGGATTTAATTTTCCTAGAAGAGTTCCTTGTTCCATGCACGGTCTGTGTAATATAAAAGATCTCAGGGGACCATTCTGAGTTCTATCCTATATACATATATGTATGTATCATATATATAGTGGTTAGTATCGTCGACTACGAATCCATCGGCCCAGGGTTCGATTCCTGGTGATGGCAGGCGGCGCGCGGCTAACCCAGCTGTTCATCCTTCCACACAATAAAAATAGGTTGGTAGATAAATGGGTACCCTGGGTAGCCTAGTGGTTAAGACGCTAGGCTGCTGCTGGGGCGTGGTTCGGATTCCACGTTAAACCGTCAGTCTAAGGTGGAGTAACAAGCTTGACCTTCCTCAGAATAAACAATTCGGGCCGAAGCAAAACCAAAGTCAAACCAAGGTTATATATATACGGGCCTATAGGATGGGCCAAAAGTCAGGAGACATAGGGGGAAATTGATTTATGTTAATACCGTTTGTTTTCTCAATTCCAAGTGAGACATACTGTAGATTGGAAAGTAACGAAAGATGAGCGAGTGAAGTTGGTCTTTATGTACGTAAGAAAAGGAAGCACGTACCCGGTCCCCGGTGGAACTGAAGACTCGAATAACGGCTGGATGTTCCAAGATTTTCCCCGTTATGTTGAGACGAATAAGGATGTCACTCAAAAGAGTTGATAAGTGTATCGAGGTTAATAGGTCTCAATTTGAGCATTATGAATAAACCGACAAAATGCGTGAAACATTATTTCCCCCATGTATCCTAACCTTTGGGTCACCCTCCATACAGGGTGTCTCAGAAGTCGCGCAACATAGGCTTTATTCAGATTTACGAGGTTTACGAGTCGAAATGGTTTATAAGTGATTTTAATTACAATATATGTTCGATAATGTTCGAATAATAAAATTAATAGTTCGAATAATAAAATTAATAGTATGTACAGTTAATTAAAAAGTTATTAATTTTATTATTTGAACATTATCGAACATATACTGTATTGTAATTAAACATCACTTATAAACCATTTCGACTTGTAAACCTCATAAATCTGAATAAAGCCTATGGTGCGCGACTTCTGAGACACCCTATACATATATATATATATATAGGGTGTAACAGAATTCACACACCATAAGCAAATTAATTTGATTTTCGGACATGGCTGAGAAATTAAGAAAAGCATCATAGGTTCAATATTACACAACATATCTGAAAAAAAGGTATGGTACTTGAACCAGTATGGTACTTTTGCATTATCCTCCCAACACTAATTTTTTTTTATAATGGAAGGAAAATAAAGTACGTTAGCAAAACACTTTTTATTTTTAATCGTGAAAAGGCATGAAAGATTAGGGTACTTGTGGGTTATCTGTCGCCACTTTTTAATATTTTTTTATTTATTTATTTTTATATATTAAGAGAAGAGGATTCTTTATACTGTACGGCATTGACGATTGGTTAGGTTAAGTCGTGCTAGTTTGGTTAAATAAAACGGTATTTAACCAAACTAGCACGACTTAACCTAACCAATCGTCAATGCCGTACAGTATAAAGAATCCTCCTCTTAATATATAAAAATAAATAAATTAAAAAAATATTAAAAAGTGGCGACAGATAACCCACAAGTACCAAGATTAGTTATATGAATAAATATTCTTAACCTAACCTAACTTGAAGCCGGCTAACTACGGCTAACGCCTGCGGCGGGCTGTTTTTAACCTAACCTAACCTAATCCCAACACTAATTTTTTTTTATAATGGAAGGAAAATAAAGTACCATAATCAAAACCAAACCAACATTATATAAAAAAAATTAGTGTTGGGAGGATAATGCAAAAGAACCAAAAGTATTAATTACCCTATGGTGCGCGAATTCTGTTACACCCTGTATACATACAACTTCATTTGGCCCGCAGAAAATGAAATTATAATTTAATTAAAGAGTTAAAAATCCCAATTTAAAATTTTCAGCAGTTTTCATATTTTGTTTTATTTATCTATTTTTTAATATTTTGCTTACCACAGAAAGAATTCCGTTAAAATTATATCACAATACAAAACACAATGATGTTATTAATATTAAAAATTGCCCAAATTGATGTTCCTTTCATATTTTAACTGGATCAAACTAGAAAGTTGTTACATCTACAAACGAGAACAGTATATTATTAATTAACCCTTTAAGGACGAAAGGTACAAATTGCTAATGTTTCAAATACAGGCATTCATAACTTAACCCTACAAAAAATTCAGGGCTTAAAGGGTTAACCCTGATTCTAAAACCAACAGCAGTGTAAAAAGTTAAAACTATCTTTGCTTTATAGTATTGTAGACCATCAATAATATTAACCAGTGAGGTAAATCCCTATTTATTATTAATTACAAATAATAGTAAAAAATGCTCCACCTTCGTTAAGTTTGTTTATAAATAATCCTATACAAATTAAGACTTTTTCAAATTAAAGCTTTTTCATAGGCTTCATCGATCAACGATTTCGATAGTTCTGGTGTAAACAGAGGTTCCAAACCTCGAAACAATATGAAATAGTTTCATATCTGAACCATATACAATAGGTTAATAGGTGACCAAATTGCGTGGAAATATGCACACACACACACACACACACACTCTTTCTTCTTCCCACGTTTCATACACAGGTAATCCCTGTTGACCAGTTTTCTTAAATTTTAATCGTTAATTATGCGTACTGTGTATGGGAACATGGATTTGGTGCTCTTTACTCTGCAAAATATTCAGTAAATATTTTTTTTTAATTTGGGTCACTCGTATTAAATGTAAAGGTTTATTTATTTTTAATCCTTATATTTTAGTTTTAACCGCAGAAAGCAAGTGAGGGACCGCACACATAGCGACTATGTTGGGTCAACGTAATCCCATAATGAAAATTAAATTTATAGGTAAAATTAAACAAAATATTGTTACTTCAAACTTTTATTCAAAAAAGTATACAAGTGACACAGAGTTTTTCAATTTTTAGATATTCGTTATGACATTAATATATTAACAGCACTCATCTGAATAGGCCCTAAACAATAATTAAAATTAACTTGCGTTCAATGAAAGACAATTTTCAAGAAAACCAAAGTACTTTTATTGTTAATATGCGAAGCTGACTTTTTGGGGTAAATGTACGTACCTTGGAAATTAAGAGTTCAAAATGGTTTCAAATTTTGAACGAAAAATTTAAAAAATTAGGTTATTATTTTTAAACTAATAAATACTTAAAATTATTGCTTTCTTCAAAATCAATTTTGTATCATGATTATTACTGTACAAAATCAGTTTATAAATAAATAAATAAATAATAGGGTAAATATTAAGTTTCGCGGAGACCAGTGTTTCTGACAAATTCAAAATTTGTTATAAAGATTTGGACAAAATTGGACCATCTAGTGGAATCTGATCTCCGTGAAACGTTTATATAATAATTACAAAAGTGCATTAGAAACTTTCTAAACCCGTTTAATTCATTGGTATAAAAAACTTTAGCTTCTCTTTCTGTTTGCAAAGACTCATTTAATAGGCCTCAAATTCCGTTTGTAATTTGCTTCTCTAAATCACTGTTTTAAAAGTAAACGAATTAATAATGAAATTTTAAAGTTTTAGTGCAAGTTAAAGGAGTCATTAAAAATATGTACGTATAATAATACATTAATTAATTAATTATTATTAAAAATATAAATATAAATCTTTTTTTCAACATCACACAATAAAAACCAACTACAAAACAACAAACAAAAATTCCAAACTAAAAATCACAAATTTTGTTTATTACAAAACCTAAAATTTGATGATGATGTTTTACTCTTCATTCTGTAAGATGACGACATAGAAGATGAGGCGAAGACATTCGGAGAGTAACCAAAAGTTGGGGAAATGGAGTACTGGTCCGGTTCTTCAGAAATGGAGTTGTAGCTCGTTTGGTAGTCCCTGCCGTAGCTGCTGCCAAAAGGGTTTCCCTCTAAATTCATCCTTGAGAAGTTAGAAACGTAACTTTCGTAATCGATTGGACTGTCTGGAGGACGACTCGAGGAGATCGATGAGACTTTCGAGCTGTCGTTGTTTCGAACGAGGTTTTCGAGATACGTGATGTATTTGATCACCCGTTGAAGAAAGTCGAGGAGAGACGTGTTGCCTTTGGTCCCTTCAGGAATCATCCGCATCAGTACTGTCTTGTAGTGCATGAAATTGGGAGAGCTGACAAAATCTTCAATCTCTGACCTCGGGTTTCGAGAGAAAATGTTTTGGAAGTCTTGAGAAGAAAATTTAGAATTCATGGCGATAATCGAGTCCATTTTCAAAGGAGATTTTAAGCAAACGACGCGACGCAAAACGAAGGTTTGAAATTTGAAGTAAATGTTTGTCTTTCGTTATAACTTCTGTTCTTCGAGAATTCACTGAACCACTTTCTGACTGATACTAAGTTGAAGTCTCCTTTTAGTTTTGATTGGAAGTCACCTGACTGATGTAAAATCACCTTCTTCGTACAAAGTTCGAAGCTTTAATGAATTCGTGAAAATGTGAACCAAATTTATAGACGAAGGGGCAGTATAGGGGGTGGGGGGCATCGTCTCATTTAATCCCGAGAGGCTCTCGTTCATCCTGATTGGAGGAAATCTACCAATGGAAATATTGCTCACTCCATCGCAAATTTTATACACTCAACCACACTTCCTTTCATGGTAATATTTTATTGTTCAAATATTATATATATATATATATATATATTATATATATATATATATATATATATATATATAACAAATTCAACTCAAGTGGGCCGAAATCTGTAAATTTTTGTTTGTCCCCATTTTTACATAGTAGGTTTAACAAGTTATGTTAGTATATATTTTATATTTCAAATTTTTAATCACTTTCACTCGTGTTAAGGGAAGGACGGGGAGGGCTTCTATGAGCAAGTTTAGAGGAATTTTTTTTTACCATATACAGTAATCATTTTTTCGAATTTCACCCGTGTTAGGATTATAATTCGGCCTTACGACATTTGATCGACTTGACATTCTATTGACAAAATTATTAGACAAGATTAAGTTAGGTAGTTAGTTTTTCAGAATGTCGATGTTTTGGTCTTGTCGACGAAGTGGGTATAGGTCCTTTTAATTAAAAAACTCGGATCGCCTGAGAATCAGGGCCCCCAGCCTTCGTTAGTTAGCCTTATAAGGCTAACTTACGAAAATATCACGACTTAACCAATCGTCACGGGCGTACAGTTGACCTAACAATTGGTTAGGTTAAGTCGTGATATTTTCGTTAGTTAGCTTCATAAGGCTAACTAACGAAGGCTGGGGGCCCTGATCTTCAGGTGATCCAAAAACTCGAAACTATTATATATATATATACACCTCATGAACCTTTTGTTTCGTGCGTTGGTCTCTCTTCACACGGAGGTCAAGTTGGTGGTCCCGCCTATATATATATATATATATATATATATATATATATATATATATATATATATATATACAGGGTATCCCATAAGTCCGGCATCATAGGAAAAAGAAAAATAATAAAAAAAGGCAAAACAAAAGCTTTTATTTACAGAACATGCTCAATATGTCCACCATTGTTTTCAATACACAAATTCAGACGTGATACCCAGTCAGCAAGCACACGGTGAATGGTGTCAGGAGTAATGGTGTTACATGCCCCAATAATGCGCTGCCGCAAATGTTCAACACTCCTAATTTTCTCTGCGTATACCAGCGCTTTCAAGTGGCCCCAGAGATAAAATTCTAGTGGCGTGAGATCCGGGCTTCTAGCTGGCCATTCCACAGGCCCTCGACGTCCTATCCAATGACCAGGGAATTGTTGGTACAGGTATTCCCTTGGGTGCTGTAATGTGCGGGAGCGCCGTCTTGCTGGAACCATGTTGGGAAATTTCCTTCTTCGTTCAAGACACTGGGAAATGCTTCTTCCTTGAGCATACATAGGTAGGTGCCTCCAGTGACATGTTCATCGAAAAAGAGGGGGCCTATGATGGCATGATGCGATCCTTCCAAATGCCACACCATACCATCACCTGAGACGCACCTTGCTCCTTTGAAGAGGTATACCAGTGACGGTTGTTTTGAGACCAGTAGCGGGTGTTCTGTCGATTTACCTCACCATTTCCATAAAAAACAGCCTCGTCACTGAACAGAATGGTGGACGGGAAATTGGCATCCCGAGCATAAGAAAAATATGAATTATGGTTTGTAGAAATAGAAAAATATGAATTATGGTTTGTAGAAATAGAAAAATATGAATTTCTCCTATGATGCCGGACTTATGGGACACCCTGTGTGTGTGTGTGTGTGTGTGTGTGTATATATATATATATATATATAGTTTATGGGCGTTGGTATAGAAACTGACGTAATTTGGTAATGGTATTTTTGGTAAAAAAATTTCTAACGTAAATACATAAATCAGGTTATATAAACTCCTTTCATAAAATTCTACGACAAATCCTCTGCAATCATAAACAGTTAACCCAAAGCGAGTATATTGTTATTACTCGATTTGAAAAAAAATAAAAAAATATAATATATATATATATATATATATATATATATATAACCTTGGTTTTGCTTCCGCTCAAATTGTTCATTATACATACATATATATATGACCGAAGTTCATCACCATGCAATATGTACCATAATATCTGTTACGTTAGAAATGTATTATTATTAAAATATATATAGTTATAAGACCTGAATTGACTTATTTGCTTCAAAGAAAATTAAAAGAACTTGGGAAGTATCTAACCAACCTGAAACAACTACCTAACTTCGTGTAGCCTAATTTAGACGCAAGATTCACCCTAACTGGTTCAGTGATGAAATGGAAATTTAGACGCAAGATTCACCCTAATTGGTCCAGTGATGAAATGGACAAGTCACCAAAATCTGGCGACTCCGAAACTCAATATTAGCCAAATGATTAAGTTAAAAATTAACTCTAACCTAATAGAGAAATATTAATTTCACTCACTGAAATAATCATCCTACAGCTTAGGCTACTCGCGGCCGTAGCTCATTGGGTAACACCACTTCAATGTAAACGAAATGAAGACATTAAGGTCTGAGGTTTGACTCCCGATGACCGATTGGCGTTATCACAATGGGCCACGTCCTTCTGGCCTAGGCGTTGTGCCAGTTTCTGGCCCTTCTGAGTGATTATTACTGCAGTTTAGGCTACGGCGTGTCTACTCGCGGGAGGCGAGTCCAGCCCCTTTTTTTTTTAATTGATTCCAGTTTTAGATAGGCTTTAAGGCCTAAGACGGTACTTGTGGGTTATCTGTCGCCACTTTTTAATATTTTTTTTATTTATTTATTTTTATATATTAAGAGAAGAGGATTCTTTATACTGTACGGCATTGACGATTGGTTAGGTTAAGTCGTGCTAGTTTGGTTAAATACCGTTTTATTTAACCAAACTAGCACGACTTAACCTAACCAATCGTCAATGCCGTACAGTATAAAGAATCCTCTTCTCTTAATATATAAAAATAAATAAATAAAAAAAAATTAAAAAGTGGCGACAGATAACCCACAAGTACCCCTAAGACTTTTACTTACCTCAGGCTAGACTAAGTTGATAGGTTATGCCTGCTGAAAAATATACTAGACTAGCCCTAACTTAGCGTTTTATGTATATCATAGGCTAAGCATTGGATGTTGGATATTTTATCGACAACTAACACATTTATTTAGGTTATATTAATTTGTTACAGTTAACTTTCATATGTACTGTACATCAGTACATGTACATGCTATTATAAGTTAAAGTAGGTTATAATAAGTTAGGTCATTATGAGAATAGCAAATCTAGATTAATATTTATTAATTTCTGGATAAAATGTGAATCATAATTCTTGAATTTATGAAAAAAAAATGACAGACAAACCTGAGCTACGGCGTGTATAGACGATAAAGATTATGGGAAATCCAGTTTAAATAGTTATAATAAATAAATATTGTATTAATTGATAAAGTTAGTTTACTCTCATAGCGAATTAGTTCTTCGTTGAAACTTTTAATTTTAATTTGATATTATGATAACGATATTAATAAACTTCATTCTTATAACAAAGCAATAAAACTGGTCACAAAATATTGAACATGAAAGCTATGGAACAGTTGTTTTACAATATCGGCTGGTTGGTTGGTTGATCTATCTGTTTTACCTCCTCCGTTGTAGTATGTCTCACAAACAACAAATTGATGACCTCTCAGTTTGATAATGTCTGTTTAATCTCCCTCATAACATCCAAGTTCAAATGCCGGAAGAAACTTAAAGCCTTTTTGTGCGGAATCCGAACCACTGACCGAACAAGGAAGATCCAGAGATATCTAAAGTTCGAGCCAAGACGCGAAGCCATGGAGGGCCTTCAGATTAACAAACTCCTCCGGCGTTCTACCACGAGGTTACCCTGGCTTTCTTATCAGTGTTAATTAATGAAAAAAGTATTACATACGTTGTAACATCGTACATTCATATATAGTACAAACATTGGATCACTACTTAACCTAACCAATTGTTAGGTCAACCGTACGCCCTTGACGATTGGTTAAGTTAAGTCGTGATATTTTCGTTAGTTAGCCTTATAAGGCTAACTAAAGAAGGCTGGGGCCCCTGATCTTCAGGTGATCCCAAACATTTCGCGCAAAAGCGTTTTGCAGCAAGAAGGCTCAAACCAAATATAAAATCAGTGATATTTAAGTAATTAAAAACAATCCAGATGTGATAATTGCAAAATAGGTTACATTTACAATTTCGTATTACAGTATATTTCATTAGACAAACCAATTTTGAATGAAATTGGTTTGAACCATCAAACTGTCAAATGGTTTTTGCGCGGAATGATCATATTACAATAAATCTGAATGCACGATGGTAGTTATATATATATATATATATATATTCGCACTAATTCAGAAACTGGGGAGAAAGGTCTGTCCGCAGTAGTGGATTTATGGATTTGTCCCCCCTATGAAAAATAAGAAAATTAAAATCAGTATTTTTTTCTTTTCGCCTTTTTAATTGTTTTTTTTTGTTTTGTTTTTCCCGTCCCTAGGCCTAAGCGTTTTTGGTCTCTACGTACATCCACTAATGTGTGTTCGAAATTTAAAATTTAAGGATAATGACGTGTTAAAAAAAACAATATTAACAACCCGCGAGGGAATTGGCCGGCCCGATATTCATTTCGTCAACAACACGAAACAATCGTCCCTTTAAAAAAAAACTACCTTAACCTAACCTAACTTAATCTAATCCACACTATATTTGTCAATAGAATGTCAAGACGATCAGATGTCGTAAGGCCAAATTGATCGAACCTTGGAATGCAGTTTTTCTTTCGTTTACAAAAATTAGTGTTTATACTATCATTGTATAGTATTTATTAATGATTATTTCAATTGAAGCGTTTATTTTTATTATACAATTAGTATGGGTGATACTCGTGATACAGTACAGTACAATACAGTCCATTATACGCACCAGACTGATAATAACTGGAGGTGTCTGCAATACAAACTAACAAAAATTGTAAAAAAATGAATACAGATATGAATCTTCTTTGGATTAGATAACACGGAGCATTGTTGCTTTCGGTGATGATGATGATGATCCACGTACGTGGGTCAATTAATTTTGACCCCTCTAAATGCTTGGCAATGCTACTGCGAGCTGCTCGTACACTGAAATGGGCGTATCCTATTCGCACTTGACGGTATCATTTGTTACCATTAAAGAGACGCCCATAACTACACCCACAGTGCTAATTTCTTAGACCTACCTGATTATATTAGATCAGAGGGAGTTAGTTGTACTACTTAATGATTGGACATGCAGTTTTTCCTCGGAAACGATGAAATACAGTTTTTATTCACACAATTTTCAGTAAAAAAATACCAAAATATTTCATGATAATGAACTAAATAAATTTCAGTTATTGGTTTTTCAAAAACATGTCTTGTACCAGTGGGTCTGAAAAGGGGTATGGGCGGAATGGTGCTCTGTGTAAAAAGATATTTAACTATTCACAATTCCACTTAAACTATGACTGCATCGATGATTTTACACACACACACATATATATATATATATATATATATATATATATATATATATATATATATAATCATTTTCTTTTTCCTTGTGGATTTGCATCATTCATTCATTTCACATAATTGTGAAATTCATCCCATATACAGTACATATATGATGAAAATAACCACGAAAGCGCTTGAGCATCATTCTGTTTCCTTTTTCCTTCGTGGTTATTTTCATCATAAATATTTTTCACGTGTTACTTTCGTGAAATAATTTTCGTATATATATATATATATATATATATATATATATATATATATATATATAATATTCACTGTTATATTTTCATGTTATACTTCAACAGTAACTATATTTTGTTTTACAAATGTTAACATCGTAAACAAACCGCTCTTTTAAAAGGTATGCTAAACCACTAAATGCTTATTAACCGATGATAAAACTGAAAAAAAAAACAGTAAATAAAAACTACCGTCGACATCAACAAACCAACAGGAATTTCACACATTATTGTCGATTTTTGCACCTCATTTAGTACCATATGAGAAGCATTTCCTGGGTTACTTTAAACAAAAGTGAAAAGCCATGACGCGTTTGGTCTTCTCTTGACCACTATTTCCTTGTGTCAATATTGGTTTTTTAGCGAGAAAGAATATATTCTATGTTAATGGACCTTGTTTCTAGCTACTGAGGTGATGGATTGTATAATATACATATTTTCAGATCGGCTCTTTGTCTTAAATAATGCATTTATATACTTATTTCCCATAGCATTTATATCGTTGCTTAGGCATGAAATAACACACACGCAAAATTTTATGACTCTAGGCTAGGGTTTAAAAATACGTTTTTGACTACTAAAATATGATTTTCATCGCTCTGCCGGGGGCAGAAGATGATTACCTATTAAGCTAAGATTTTGCAGAGGCTATTTTCTCATGCATGCGCAAGTTTTTGTCTCTATTAGAATATGGAAATCGAAAAAAATGTAAAATCGATCCACCCTATTGTATATACTGTACATAATACTAAGGAATTATTTCAGATTATAATATTCACATATCACGTTAGATAATTTCGTTTCAACTAAAGTGGTAATACTCCGGTTCCGCAGTTAGGAGCCAGCTCTGAAATCCGGAGCTGGAATGGAAGAGAGTAATTTTCTTAACTGCTGTGGAGCTGAATCTTTGGATTTCGAAGCCCTAATTTCAACTACATTCTAATATCTATTTTAAATAAATAAGACAAGAAATACCCAATACTGTAAAACAGGGGTCTTCAACCTGGGGTATGCGAAGGGATTTCTCGGGGGTACGCGATATTTATAAGATTTAAAAAACAATTTATTGGCCTCCATTGCTTATTCTGTTTACTTGTGAGTATGGCTAAAAGTGGCCAAAACTGTCGCTAGATTTTGCAGAAAATCGCCAAATTAACGCAAAAAAATAAATAGTGGTTAATTTATTCTGATTTTGATTCGGCACAGTGACATAACTTTAATCTCTTAACGCCAACTCTGCCATAAAAAGCATAATAGCACTTGCTCATTTATCGGAGAGTTTGATTCGTGCCAGTTTTGACACCAACGATTGAGCGCGTGCAATGAGCGGTTAGGGCCGTTAGACCTATATCAGTATTGTGACAAGTTATCATTTATTCCTGAAAATTTCCTAATTTCCAATCTAAAGGATGAGTTTTCTCGTTATTACCCCCGACATTCGAGACTTTGATCTTAAAATACTCGTAGTTAAAAGTCATTCAAAGTGGAAATAGAAAATAATAATGATGATTTAATTCAAGAAGAATATATTGATTTCGTTAAGGATTCTACAGCAAAGGTTTTTGGGTCAAAGTGAAAAAAATGTTATCCATCAATAGCTACGCTCGCGATTTCTCATCATCTTATATTTTCGTCCAGTTCACATATCTTTGGGAAACGGGATTCTCGTCCCTATTCACCATCAAATCACTCACGTTCTAGGCTGAATGTGGAGCGAGACAAGAGGTGTGCGCTTTCGAACACAATTCCAAGATTTGGAGAGCTAGTTCAAAAAATGCAGCACCAACCAAGATGTTTTCTTCGCAAGGTTTATAAAAGTTGAATTAGCCAAATATGACTGGACTGTTATTAACAGCTTTACTTAATCGAAATGAATTAGTTAGGAAAATTGATTTTCATTATTCATTTATTATATGTACCCAAACCATGTTAATGCGCCAATAAATTTGCACCCATTGATTGTTGAAGTCGGGCACTTTAAGTTATATGAGGAAAATATATAATTTTTTTTTTCAGGTGGAGTGGGGCCACGTGGAGAAGTACGTTAAAACTTAAATGGACTCAAGGGGTACATCCATGAAATAAGGTTGAAGACCCCTACTGTAAAAGAATCATCCCTTCACGTAGCTGCCGTGTTGAACTGTTTTTGACTCAGTTTCATTTCTTTATACCAGTGGTATTTAACCTTTTTCACGGTTACCCCTTGAGCTAGCCAACAAAACCGTAATTACCGCCCCCCTTCTCCTTTTTAAATGGCAAATATGACAAGAGGAAAATTAGGAAAGAATAACAAAATTTTAGTGAAACCATAAGTCGGCTTTTTTTTTTTTTTTTTGACAGTGGCGCCAGCTCGTTAACCCCAGGAAAAGGCCGAATTACACCCACCCCAGGTTAAATACCACTGCTATATACGAATTGGAAAGCAGACAAATATTTAGAAATTTTTATGGTTATAAAATATAAATAATATGGTATATCGAAAACAGCCCTTTATCACACTGCACAATATAGGGCCTATGAGAGATGAGAGAAGAGAAAGACAGCGAACAACTGGGCTTACTGGGCTTCAAGACAATGGGGTCCCTCCCTAGTCGAGATAAAACTAATTAAATTTGTTGGTCATCATCCATCCATGATTATTTGGATGAAAAACAAATATTTCAGTAAAAATTTTTTTCATAAGAACGTAATCAAAATATTCTCATACCCTTAAAATAATTGTAATTACAAATATTTTGAATTATTAAGCATGGGCATATGGGTAGTTATGGCATCAAAAGGTTTTTGGGTATAGGTCATACCCTCTAATTCTGATGTTAGAGACCCAGAAATACTTATACGCGGTCCTGCATATAAATGTAAATGATAACGTCCAACACCAGAATTTTAGGGTGTTCACGAACTTTCAAAATAGACTGTGTAGGCAACAAGTTCTAGAATAGCTTCAGAGAATGTGAAATTAATAAAAAAATCATTTTTGGGGTTTGTTTCTAGTTTTAACTTACAAATCTTAGTCAAAATCTCTTTCAAGTTTCCAGTCTGTTAAAAAAAGTCTCGTCCTTAAACTAGAGATTTTCTGTTTTGGTAAATGTGGCATGCGTAGTTATTCGATGATAACTAAGAGGAACTTGCTTCCCATTGACTGTCTTTAAAAAAAAAAAAAAAAATCTCGAAAGGGAAAAATTCTACGGACGTAAAATATCAAAATTGTTACCAAAACGTTTCTATTTTTATTCCTACTGTATATATACTGGTATTATCAAGTAATTTTTGTTAATCTTTTGTTTTTCAAGTATTTCCATTTTTATTCTTGAACGTTTGTGGATTGTTCTTCTGTTTCTCATTTGGCGTCAGAGTTCCCAAGCAGAAGCTGTCTTGCAATTGGTCCAAAAAAAAAAAAATTTGAACTGCCAATTTAACTTAATTAAAAATTAATTTAATATTTTTTATTTTTCAAGTGTCTCGATGTTTCAACTAACATGTTAAGACATTAATTATTATCCCATACCATTTGGGACTGAACATTAACTAAATTTAACTATCACTTCTTTTAAGGAGTTGGTGAACTTTTGGAAATGCCCACTATGAATGCAGAAAGAATTAACGACAACTATTCAACATGGAAAATGCGCGTATGAATATACAATATAGAATACAGGTCACCCTCACTTTATGCGGGGGTTGCATTCCAAAAATAAAGCGATTTCGCATTAAGAGAGTAGGGGTGTTCAAAATTAGGAAATGCTTGCAAAATGTAGCATACTGTATTTTTTCCTATTATTTGGTCCAAGTGAAGTCTTTTAGTACCATTTTCATCAAAATCGAAATTAGCCTCGGGGTCGCTCATAGAGCTTAAAGACAGCATGCTTCAGTCATTTACGGTAAGGGGCCAGTCAAAAACCACGTGGTCCTTAACCCTTTAAGCCCTGAATTTTTTGTAGGGTTAAGTTATAAATGGTGTATTTGAAACGTTAGCAATTTGTACCTTTCGTCCTTAAAGGGTTAAAGGGGGGTAGGGGGTTCCTTATTTGACCACCAAGGGCCACATGGGGGAGGGGGGTCTTGACGTTTAACCACGTGGCCAATACTAAGCATTAAAATATCCTGTTTATAATATTGTTTATATTATGCTCCAATTAATATGTATGCATAATGCATCAAATATGTATGCTCCAATAAATAATTTTTTGAACATTCAAAATTACATTTTTTTAATAAAGATATTATTTTCAGTTAAAGAAACAAACGATTAATAGTTTATTTAGAAGATATGCCTTTTAATTGATCATTTACCTCATTACCTCTCAATAATATAAGAAATCTAATACGACACCTTACATAAGATTAAGAAGGGGTGGGAGTGACATCAGAAGACCACGTGATTTTGGAGGGGGGTTTAAGTCGTTGGCCACAAATGACCACAAGGGGGAAGGACGGGTTTGAAAACCACCTGAAAAAGGACCATGTGGTTTTTTAATGACCCCTAAAATGCTAACTTTGTAACTTATGGAGATAGCCCTATCAACTTGACCCTCGTTTTGGTCCTCTCGACAAGAAAATGCGATTGGAAACAATTTTGATGTTGGAACGAGTTACAGTTCAATTTCTTTTGTATGTAGATACCATATGTCAACTGGCCAGCATGTAATATAAGACCTCTTTTTCAGGTATCCTAATAAACGATCTACGTCCTGCGCAACTTCCTCAAGCTAAGATGGATCCTGAACCAGTGACAACCCGTAGTGGTAAAAGACTTCAGACACCTTAAGAACTTCCTCGTAAAAATGCCAAAGTGTCACCATCTGTACCCGTTCTAAGGAATGAAACATCATTTCCTTGTAGGTCAGCCGTCCTCCTCTATATATGAGGCAAGGTTGCCTACAGCAGGAAAAGTGCTCCAGTTTTTATTCTATGTAAATCAAAGCCCATCATTGAACAGGAAAGAAGCATTTAAAATAAATGTAGAGAATGTATTGACCTTCTGGAACATGGTACGTATAAAGACCACTCGGCCGCATAACTGTGTAGCGAAGCTGCAAACTTTGTGGCGTGAGTGGAGGCTGTTGGACAAGAATAAGAAAAGAGAGAGTGACCCAGACAATAAAGGAGTCATCTTTGCAGATAAACTCGATAGGGTCTGGGATATTAGAGCCTTTGATGCTATCGAGGAAGTCCTAATGAATAGGCTTCTCACGAATGATGATAAAAGGAAAGAGACAAGCTTTTATCTGGACCAGCGCGATGGACGAGAAGTTACACTTAGTTGCAACGATAAAATCTTCGCTGATAATAAAAGCTTCAGACATTGAGGGCGCTCCAGAACAGCAGAACGCAGCAATGTGAACTGCATCAGCTCAGAGTAGCACATCAGCAGCCCCAGAAGATGAGGAAATCGGCGCCTGTCAGATGAGAAAGAAGACAACGGAGAACCTGAAAACACCGATTTCTCACCAGGACCATCAACAAGGCCGCAATTCATGGTACTGAAAGCACCAAAACGTATCATGCAAGTGATATCTGACTCTGTTCAGTCACCATCCCGCAGCCACAGACGATATGAATCAGGCAACAGCGTCGAAGCTGACTGAAACTAAGAAACCAGACAGCTTCAGGATCACAACCATCAGTGTCACAACAGAAAGCGAGATACCGGACTATATGGGCCCTGATTCTCATTTTTTGTTCAGCTGCTTGGATGTGAGCAATGAATGGCCAGAGAAACCCGTGGCTGACTGGCCACAAGATGCGGATTATCAGGTCGCAGAGAACTTCGTGAGAACTTTGAAGGTGGTAAACGATGCCGCTGAAAAGGGTGTCAAGCTGAATACAGAATATGCCACAATAATAACTGACAGCCATAAGGAACGGCAACGATTACTACAGGCTGTCGAGCAGCACCGAAACAAGTATCCCTTCTCAAAGAAAACACTAGGATAGAATTGAAGAGAATAATTTGTAAATTTGTTTATCAATAAAGACAGGGCCGGGAGGATAATAAAATGCAAATGCCGGAGCCTGTTCTTCAGGCCGGACAGGAGTGGGTCCGGAGTGAGCATTTTATTATCCTCCTCCCCCGTTATTTTTACTGGTTCTATATGAGGATGAAAACATTAATAACAACATATTTTAGTGGTAAATATCTTGAAAACTAACTCATATCGACATAAAAATTGCTTCCAATCGCATTTTCTCGTCGAGAGGATCAAAACGAGGGTCAGATTGATAGGGTTATCTTCATTAGTTACAAAGTTAGCATTTTATCGTAAATGACTGAAACATGCTATATTTAAGCACTTTGAGCGACCCCGAGGCTAATTTCGATTTTGATAAAGATGGTCCCAAAAGACTTCACTTGGACCAAATAATGGGAAAAACCACGGTATGCTACATTTCGCAAATTCCTAATTTTGAACACCCCTAAAAGAGAGCCATTTATTACATGTATTTAATAGGGATGCGTTTCAGGACCTCTCCTGACTCCCTAAAAAACCTTTCTAACACACTTTCATAACAAATCCAATGAAAAATCACCTAATAAAATAAAACAATCAACTGACATTATATTATACAGAGCTGGGCACTTGCGGTTTTTTTTTGCGGTACTGCGGTACTGCGGTACTACCGCACTACCAAACCGGTACCGCAAACGCAGTACCGCAAAGGATCGCTGAAAGTACAGGCTGTACTTTCAGCGATCCTTTGCGGTACCGGTTTGGTAGTGCGGTAGTACCGCAGTACCGCAGTACCGCAAAAAAAACCGCAAGTGCCCAGCTCTGAATTTATATACTGTATATAAAGAAAAATAAAAATAAAATAGCTTCTAAGAGGTTAGGTGTGCTGTACCGCCTCTGCAGTTTCTTCAACCCCGTTCAGTTGCTGTCTGTGTACAGGGGTATAGAGTATGCTTTCTATGTATAGGGCGGCTCAACACACAGCCGTACTTGGCCGGGTGGAATCAAAGGCTTTTCGTCTCATCAATTCCCCCCCTCTTATTCACTGTCTTCAATCCATCTCTCTTCGCCGCAATGTTGCCTCACTCTCTTTACTATCGCTATTATAGCGGACACTGTTCTTCTACACTCTCTAACTGCGTGCTTTCCTAAAAGGAGGACCTCCTTTAAGGAAAGCACGCAGCACCAGACCTTCGACACTTTCTCATTCTTTTTCTGTCCAACTCTAACACAAGAGTTAATTAGTATTTTCAATCTTTCATTTATTCAACCAGTGAACTCTGGAACAATCTTCCTTAATCCACCTTTCCCTCTGTCTATGACCTCCATATTTCAAACGCAGAGTGTCTGGGCATCTCCAAAATCCTGGACCTTGATTTTTGGCTTCATCTCCTTCTATTGGGTGGGGGGGGGGGCACTTTTGCGGGCCTTCGCCCTTGGCCCTCCTTCCTGTATAAAAAAGAAAGGTATTTACTTGAATACTCACTGCACTAAAGTCAACAGTAATGGCAAATCCACACAAGATGAGAGCGGGTAGCGTAAGTCCGCACACAACAACAGACAATGGACACTGAGTAAGGGAGATTAAGGAAGTGACCCCAGAGGCCCAGACTAGGGTATTTTATCTGAAAATGGAAGCCCTGGGAAGCGTGCGGCTGCCGGGCTGCGTCACCGGTCCACTCGCACAAACTGCATAGCGGAGTACGCACGCGCGTACCTACATTGGTCGCACAAGCTTCACACATCTAACCCGGATAGTCGCATAATTTCTCACGCAAAACGAGAGTGCTAGAAGTAGGGTCGTCGCATAATAGTGACATCGCGCTAAGAGAAGTCGCATAAAGCGAGGGCGACCTATACACAAATTGCGGACTGGAAAATTTCACTTGTCATGCAAGTCTCTGTCTCAGACAGAGAGACATACAAGAAAAATTAAATGGTATTTATAAATGGAGTTTTTGAGAGCAGTTTTTTTATTAGAATATCAAAAATAATACTTAAATCTACGAGTTCTCAAGAGTTTCACTCATGAAAGGCCCTTTCAAAGGGGTAGCCTTTGGGTATCCGGCCATATATGAACAGTTTCTTAGAATTTGTGCATTGGAATTCAGGTACGGCCTAATGAATTTTTTTTAACTTTAAATTTTCATTCTTTATACAAATTACAGTGGATTTTACATTCTACAAATTACAGTTTTTTTTTAACCAATCCTTTCATTGTAAATAGCTATAATTTCACTCTGATTTTGTATGTTTTGTTGGGCAGCAACATACTAGAATCAATTTAAAAAAGGAGTTGGCCTCCCTCCTGAGATTAGCCTCGCCCTAGCATAAGCTGTAGTAATAATTACTCAGAAGGGCCAGAAACTGGCACAACGCCCAGCACAGAAGAACGTGACCATTGTGATAACGCCTAGGTTGTTATTAACCAACACCATCGGGAGTCGAACGCACGACCTCAATGCCTTCACTTCGTTTACAGGGAAGCGCTGTTAAACGACAGTATACAGTAAATTATTTTAAAAGAAATGTGTACAGGTGTTGTTTACGTTCAATTTTCATAAATGATGTAACCATTAGAAAAACGTCATTCGGGCAGTCAAATTTATAATGCGTAGAGAGAAGAATTATTTTATGCAAATCTAAACTCAAACATTTAAAAGTTACAATCGATCAAAATGCTTTGAAGCGGTTAATGAATATTACTATAATTATGAAGCAACAATACAGTACTCAATCGGTTATCCGTGATTCACTCAACCGTTATTAACCCCTTAAGTGTTCATTTGCACCAAACGTAACGTACAAAGTACAGTTAAACCGCTCAATACGACACTCCACTACAACGAAACCTCTCTTTACCGAACACATTGGGAATTTCGAAAACACGTTTCATTATAAGGTGTTCTCGCTAACTTAGCCTGAGCTGCGCGTGTTCGTCTCTACACCATTTCCCCGATCAAGAAAGTGAGCGGCACGCTGATTGGCTGATGCCTAAAAGCTGATGCGCAATTGGCGAAAATGTTTCTCCCTCACGGAGAAATACTTAAGTAATGCATTTAATATATTGTATATACACAATACTACATAAAATATGTATAAAACAATTAATGAGGGTCTAAATAGGTCATTAATAAATACACTACAATATCGGCAAAGGAAAACCTCTTTACAACGACAGCTATTTGGCCGACATATTTCGTTATAAAGAGGTTTTACGCACATAGAAAGTGACCACTGTGCACTTATCCGTGATCGACACAGAGTGAACAGTGATTCGGGGGGCCTGTTTATGAGCAGCTGCTGCACCCAGTGGCGTAGCGAGGG
The DNA here is from genome assembly GCA_023014485.1 of Bathynomus jamesi. NCBI lineage: Eukaryota > Metazoa > Arthropoda > Malacostraca > Isopoda > Cirolanidae > Bathynomus > Bathynomus jamesi. The sequence continues at coordinate 383,627 of JAJOZX010002374.1, forward strand.
GGGAGGGCAAGGGGGAGCTCGTGCCCTGGGCGCCGGTTTTTGGTGGGCGCCAAATCGCCCGAGCGAGCAATTTTTTTAGCATGACTTGCTTTACATCCGCGGTCGGGAGGCAAGTTGGACATGTATCATAACCACAGACAGGGGTATTATTAATAATAGTAGTAATAATAATAATAATAATAATCTATACTATAATAAGAGAGCTGTCCGTCTGTCTGTCCGTCACACTTTCAGAAATTGTGAGAAAAAAATTCAGAAATTGTATTACGGGCGGCAATGTGAAGCTCAAGATTTTCATGACTGTTCTTTTCTGTAGTTTAGCAATGGGGGAAGGGTGGGGGTGGGGGTAATCGGGGATGGGTGGGGTAATGGGGGAGGGGGTTAGCCCCCAAGTTGTATGAATGGGGGTGAGGAGGTTTTGGGAGATACCAGATTCAGAAATGTTGACACAATGTGAAGCTCAAAATTTTCACGGCTGGGTTCTTTTTTTGTAGTTTAGCCTGTCTAACCGTCAGCAAAGCGGCGGGAACTGTACTAGTAATAATAATAATGTGTTTATTTCTGGTAAAAAAAATTGGATCTTTTCCGTTTGGTGCCCACGACTACAATTAAAATTAATTATTACCATCATATGTACTTTTTTACGCTGATTTAAAAAATACTGTATATAATTTTTTTCCGATAAATGAATAATAAAAACGTTACAGCCCTTTAGTGTTAGGATCTTTTGCAAATGGACGACCCCACGGGATTTAGCTGAAAATTTGTATACTAATAAATTTTTATATTCTAATAATGAATATGATATTATTTTCCTGGAGAAATATGCGCAACATACGAAAAAAATTGCATCTATATGCGCACTAGTTTGCATGGCGCATGACCGTTATCTAGTTTACACCGCTCATGACGCCCGGATACGAGGTTGCTGTGTGGCCCCCGAGGTCAATTGAATGGCCGGTTAGGTCAACTATACGCCAGTGACGATTGGTTAGGTTAAGTAGTGATATTTTCGTTAAAACTAACGAAAATATCATGACTTAACCTAACCAATCGTCAAGGGCGTACAGTTGACCTAATCGGGCATTCAATTGACCTAACCGGGCATTCAATTGACCTAACCGGCATTCAATTGACTGGGGGCCACACAGCAACCTCGTATCCGGGCGTTATGAGTAGGGTGACCAGATTTTTGCGATCCCAATTCGGGACGGATCCATTGGTACATTAATATACTCGTATGATATCTCGATAACACTCCACAGGTCAACCAATACCTTTAAACCCTTTAAGTCCTGAATTTTTTGTAGGGTTAAGTTATGAATGCATGTATTTGAAACGTTAGCAATTTGTACTTTTCGTCCTCAAAGGGTTAAAAGCATTTTATAGCACTCCATAGGCATTTTACTTTATCTTTCAAAGATATATAACGGACAAATAATTGTACTACCAAAAAGTAATTTTATATAGTTTACTTACCTAATTTATTGAAAAACATTTTATTTAATTGTACTTGGCACTGGAATGTATTTTCTTAAGGAGAGGTATTTCTTTGTTCAGAAAGGCCTACTTGATGAAGCGCAGGCATCAGCTTGTTTATGCTTAGTAGAGTTTAAATGACGTTTAATGTCACATTTCCCACCACTTGCAATTGAAAAAGTAGAAAAACATTTAATACATTTCACCATGCTCTCACTCTTTGCTTTTAATAAAAGGATATTCTTTTCTAAATATTCATTGAAAGCGCACTTCCTTTCATTATAATTCAAAATTTTAACTGACGAGCGTCGGCCGTCGAGGTCTGTCGTACTGGAGATTTCAAAAACGTTTTAAAACGTTTATGAGGGGATGCGCGGATGTCAGATCTATGATAATGAATACAAATTACATTTCATTTGTACGAAAATTGCATAAATACAAGAATGCGTGCGGGACATTGCATTGTCCCGCATTGGTCAATGTTTTTTGCGGGACAGAAACTCTAAATGCGGGACAGTCCTGCAAAATGCAGGACGTCTGGTCACCCTAGTTATGAGTGGTGTAAACTAGATAACGGTCATGCGCCATGTAAACTAGTGCGCATATAAATGCAATTTTTTTCGCATGTTGCGCATATTTTTCCAGGAAAATAATATCACTTTCGTTATTAGAATATAAAAATTTATTAGTATACAAATTTTCAGCTAAATCCCGTGGGGTCGTCCATTTGGAAAAGATCCTCACGTTTGAATTTCGTACATTTAATATGTTTATTCTTCAAACATTTGACGATAATTTGCATTGAAAATTGGACGTAGGGTATAGGCCATCTTATTCTTAGCTCGCGCAAAGACCTAGGCTATATACTGTACATTCGTGACACTTTTAAAGCATAAAAGGAACAGAATGGAAGACTGGAATATTACAAAAATAATTACAAACTAACGAAAATATCACAACTTAACCTAACCAATCGTCAAGGGCGTACAGTTGACCTAACCGGGCATTCAATTAACCTAATTGGGCATTCAGTTGACCTACCCAGTTGGTCAATTTTAATGTTAAAATACACACACACACATATATAAAACCTATTTTGCATAATAAATATCATGTACCGTCCGTAATCTATTTCGCATTTTTATTGCCCTATTATGCAAAATGTTCGCATTTCTCCCCCCCAAAATGTTATTTTTGTATTCCGAGGGTCAAAATGCACTACTAGTGCTATTTTCAAAAGAATCTGGTGGTGGACTCCAAATGGAAAAGACCCAAAACATTAAAATTTGATTTATTGATAAAAACTGGTACATATAGAAACAAATTGATACATACATGCTAATATAGGAAATGTATCAGAAGAAGTGTATTAAATAAAATCGTGACAAAATATAGAAATAAGCACACCGGACAAAAAATTAGTCACCCCTAATAGCACCGATAGTAGGAAGTTCAAGGTCACACAGAGGGCGCTGATGTAGCATTGGTAAGTGACAAGTAGCGGTGACGTAGCACACAGGATCAGATCTGTTTCGTGAGGTGGTGAAGAACAAAGTGTGTGTTGGATATAGTCTGCAAAATGGGTCGTGAGGCAGACGTTACTCAGTGGCAAAAAGGAGCCATCGTGTTTGGCAGAGCCCACGGACACAAAATGTCTGAAGTAGCCCAATTTGTTGGTGTGTCAACGCGTACTGTCCAGCGAGTTTACAAAGAGTGGTGTAGTTCGCAATCAACTGACAATCGACGGCGTAACTGTGGCCGGAAAACAATTCTCGACAATAGGGGCCGCCGCCATGTTTCTCGTCTAGTAACTGCAAATCGTTTTCAAACCAGAGAACATTTGCTCCAAGAAACCAATGAGGTTCTCCAGCGACCAATTTCCGAACGGACATTGCGACGAGAACTGCATGCGATGGACATCTGGAGCAGGGTACCACGGAAGAGGCCGCTGTTAACAGCAAGTCACAAATTGGCACGTTATAAATGGGCTCAGAGGCACAAAAACTGGACTGCGGCAGATTGGAAACGTGTAATTTGGTCCGATGAGTCCCGTTTTTGTTTGTTCTCCAATGATGGGAGGCGACGAGTACATCGCAGGTCCAATGAAGCCTTTAATCCTGAATGCGTCGAAGGTGTTGTTCAGGCTGGAAACAGAAAGTGAAGCGCAGGACTCTGGCGGAACTTCGGGACCGGCTGATGAACGAGTGGCAGCAAATCGATGTTCAGTACATGCACAACCTCGTAGAGTCTCTGCCTCGCCGGATTCGTGCGGTTATCAAGGCCAGAGGCGCCGTCACACGTTATTAGGTACATTCTGAGAGGGGTGACTAATTTTTTGTCCGGTGTGCTTATGATGTGCATTGCCACGAGCTTTAACCAATTGAGCCAACGGCCGAGCAGTTAACCACTGCCTTAAGTGTGCTATACCTATTGTGGTTGTGACAGATTGTAACGTATTCACATAGTTAGTGGATGACAAATATTTAAATAACCATTATTATAATGTTGATGCCAAAAATTCATTTCGTTTCTGCTATCAGCGGGTAGCCTTCAAACAGAATGAGTGAAATATGTATAATTTGAGCACACAAATAGCGATGAAAAACTAGAAGAAACCAACCGGTTTCGAATTCATTTGTTCTTATCAGGATATCGCGAGCTTTAACCAATTTTGTTCGAGGATGTACAAGTACATTATTGGAAAGACTAATTGTAGGTAAATAAGACAGTATATTACATTTCATTGACTAGTGTGTACTGTGTATACCTAAGTGTATATCTAAACCTATTATACTGTACTGTCTAATTAGAAATATAGTCGAGAAAAAATTCGTGTTGTGAACACCTCTAGATTTTTTTGATAAAAATTACACTGAAAGATGAAGGCAAAATTGAATCTGTGCAAAATTTGATTTTTCAAGTTTTTGTTCATTACTTTGGTATACTATCTTCAAATTTTCATGAAACCAGTGATTTATGTAATAAAATAAAATGTTAAAAAACTGATAATCTTATTAATTTACCTTGAAAATAGGTGTTTATTAAAATAGTTGAAAATAGGGCTCAGACTGCATAAAGTCGACTCTTCTTAGTAAAAAATTTCTTAGGGGAGGGCCCCCGGACTCCCCGCCTTAGCACCTAACTCGGGCTGCCTTCGGCAGCGCTCGAGAAGAGGGCGCCATTCTCTACCCTTGCCCAGGGCGCCACGAATCCTCACTACACCACCCATCCACTTACCAACGGAGTATAACGAGTTAATCGTGATCATTGACCAACCCTCAATCGCATAACTGCGAGTACCGCGTCTGTTTACCATCTGACGTTCTTCGTATAAGAGATTAAAAAATTCTATATTTAACTGAAACTACTACTTATAATCTCAATTTAAATTCCAACAAGTCTTATAAAACACTTTTTTCACTGAACTATTTCTAAAATACAAAATTGTGCACCAGAATAATTTGCCATCTTTCCCTGGATCGTTTATATTTTATTACAAAAAAATTCAAATTTTATTCAGAAAACAATACAAGTGACAGAGTTTTACAATTTTTAAGTATTTATGACGACATTAATGATTAATATATTCACAGTACTCTCATCTGTACATGCCTTTGAAAGCATGGAGGCTTTTTATGCAAAATTAATGGCATTTAGCTTATTTATTACATAAAAAGAGTGCATGTGGCAAGTAATATTAATAGAGACAACAAAAAATAAAATATAAAATTTACAAAATGTTACAATTTTAAATTAAATGATTTATTATATATTTAGAAAATGACTGCTTCTTAATAATAAAAAAATATATAGGAAAAGAATGGATTACGAAATTAAAGGTATTTAATGAAATTAGCATATTTTAAATTAAATAGTCGATTACAAAATGGATAGTTACTATGGTAAAAATGGCAGTAGTAAACTTGTACATCAGTAAGAGATAATGAAGTGCTTTTTTAGTGATTTGCGAAATATATGTACATTTAGTGAAGAAGACTGCCTGATAATGTATAGGAATTGCATTTCATACATCTGCTTTTTGAAAGAGTGCATTGCCTGCAGTTTCTATTGTATAGTTAAGTTTGTGTATAAAATCACTGGGCAGTCTGCTATTATAACAATGGTGTATTTGATTCGGGTGTGGGGGATTGCTCTTTGAATGGGTGATGCATGTCGATTTTTGTCGATAACTTGGAACATATTGACAGCAACATTGAATTTGTATAAGTTATTTAGTTTTAAAATATTTAGCTCTTTAAACATTGGGGAAGTGTGACTTTGTCTGTCGTCATTATTCGAGAGATTTTGCGGACATTTTTTATGAATCACTTCCAAAGGATGTTTCATACATTTCCTCGAGTACCCCATGCTGTAATGCAATATATGGATGAAGAAATAATGTAGGTTAAGGAGTGCGTTTTGAGGAAGAGACTTTTGTTTTCAGTTTAAATAATATGAAGAGAAATCTTGATATTTCGGATTTGATATGATGTTCACGACTTGGCATTAATTTAGAAGAAAAACTACATTTCAAGTACTTTAACCTCATTTACCCTTGCAGTAGTAGTATTCCAATTTTTATTTGACAGTTTCTATTAATGTTTTGTGGTAATAATCATACAAGATGACTTTGTTAGGTAAGTTCAATAAAAGTTTATTAGCACACATCCACTTACGCACATATTCTGTTTGTTCATTTCAATAATCAGAAAGTCTGCGTTATGATGAGTAGTAGTATGGTATCCTATGCGTCTTGTACGCAGTTTAATGTGGTACAAAGATGAAATTCGTTGACGCGAATTAGAAATAGTAATGGCTCAAGAATAGACCCTCGTGAGTCTCCACTAGTTAGCATCGCCTTGCCGGATAAATTGTCTTTCAATCCGATGTACTGAGGAGTGAGGACGATTTGATAAATGATTTAAACCAACAGAAGATATTTCCCCTTATTCCATGTATGTGAAGTTTATTCAATAAGATTTCATGCGAAAGTGTATCAAATGCTTTTGACAAGTCGAGGAAGATCAAGGCAGTGTTTCTTTTACTGTTTAAGTTCTGATACACATTTTCTAATAGCATGTTTATGGTATCTTCCGTTGTATGTCCACCTCTAAATCCAAATCATGTTTTAATTAAAATAGTGTATTTGATTTGACATTGTATTTTTTTCCAAATACTTTATTTACAGTTGGCAATACGGAAATTGGACGATAATTGGATGGAATGTTTGGGGTTTGCCGACTTTATTTTTTAGATTTTTTATTGTTGGAGATATCGTATGGTAGGACTGGATCAAGGAAAAAAAGTTTTTGATTTGGTCGTGGAATGTATTGTCGATAGTGAATACCTGTAATTGGGATCGAGGCTTCAATATTGAAGCCGATATTTGCAAATTTGTTGTTTAATAAATTGGCGGTCTTTGGGGTCATTGAAAAAGTTAATTAACACAAACAAGATTAAGACAAGGTGAAAATTCTTACAGCGTTCCAAGCCCTTTTTGGATTGGATTTTTGTTAATCAATTTTTAAACTATAATTATCTGTTTTTGCTTTTTTAATGACTGCATTAAGTCTGTTTCACTAATTTTTGTACGTCTGTTCACTAATATCAGTTTTCCATGGTGCTAGGAATATTCGGTCTCGGAAAATTGAAGTAAATCTATGAGCTCAGATTTCAAAAAATATTTAAATCACATTTGCCAGCTATAATGAAAACATAAACGAGAATTTGAAGAGATTTATTAAAAGAATTGTTGTCTTGTTTAAAACTTAAAACTAAAAAAGATACCCTAAATAATGGGTAAACATAAAAAATGATTCGGTCTTAAGACTCGAAAAGAAAAGTTAAAATGAAATTAAGCTATGAGCAACAGATTTTAAGAAGGCAATTTTATCACTTTCAACATACTTTTGCGCGAGTATCTCGATGCGCGAATCAAGTGCTTTATATTTTTTTTTTTACTTGGCTTGTCTCCTCGTTGCAAATGTGAAATTTTAGTCTGCTTGTAACTGATGATTTCAATGCGGAATGAAATGCTTCAAGGGTATTATTAGTTCTGGGCAATTTTTTTTTTACCTAACCTGACCTAATCTGACCTAATCTAACCGAAATTTTCAAGACCGAATTTTCTGGACACCGTTTTCCATAATTAAAAGTGTATGCAGTGGCGGCCCTAGGATTGCTGGCGCCCCGGGCAAGCTGAACTTCGGCGCCCTTACAAGTATAATTTTAAAATTTGTTCACAATGAGGAAAAACTACAAACGTAGGAATAGAGAGTTTATTACAATTAACGATATTCACTCAAAGTACAACTAAACATTCTCAAAATGGAACCATGTATGAAAATATGAGACAGTGTTGCCACTTTTGTCTGAGGTAAATCCACAAAAAAATGTAAAAATTCCACAAAGTGGCAACACTGATGAGATATTAAAGGATGGCAGCGCTGCCAGGCGTATGTAATTTGTGCTCAACGCTCACCTACGCGGCCACATCAACCCATGTGACATATCATCCCATGTCGGGCCAAGCTGACCTTAGCTTTACTGGTAGTCTGGTACTAATGCTATTGGCTAATATAATGTCATAATCCCTGAAAATTTTACTCCACATCAGGAAATTTTCACATTTGACTCTATTTTATTTTATTTATTTATTTTTCCCTTTGTATTTGGAAGATCCCAAACACATGACGTGGCGCCCCTTAGCACGTGGCGCCCCGGGCAACTGCCCGAGTTGCCGGTACCTTGAGCCGGCCCTGAGTGTATGCTTGCGTTTAATACTATACAATGAGTGCTGGTGTGACCTATTGATGGTTGTATTTAGTTTTAGATATTACTTTTGATTTAAGAGGAAAGTTTATGTATAATATCCATTAGTGTGTCTGAGAATGCTTGAAATTTTGTTCCAATGTCATGGTTACTTTCGGTTATTCTTGTCCAGTCGAAAGCTGTTATTTCTCTCAGGAACTTTAATTTATTATTATAGCTATAGTCAACTTTTATGGTTTCCTTTGCAGAGAAATGGGTGATTAGCATGGCGTACGTAGGCGAGTGATCCGTGATATTTAATAATTAAACCCGAGATGCAGTCAAGCGGGAACCGCACCCAGATCTGATCTAGAGAATCAAATTTCTAATGTTATTGAAGTCTTGTTGGTTTTGTAATAGCTAATTTACAAGTTGAAATTACAACCACTCGCAGTCATGATGAGCGAAGGAAGCTTACGTTATTATTTGAATATTCTTTTGTGAGATCAATATTTAAATCTCTTTCAATAACGCAATTGTTGTTACCAATATAATTGGAGGTTAGAAGTCTATCGATATTTGTAATAAAAATTAGTATGTTATCAATTGGTGGTTGGTACATGCCTAAAATTGAATACTGGGTGTTATGAATAAGCATTTCAATTGTGTGTGTTTCGGAGGTATGGCATTTGTTTATGCTTGTCAGTTCTTCGATACTTTTACCCTTTCTTAAAGAAATATAGTTGTCATCAGTAGCGGATCTAGGATTTTCGAAAGGGGGGGGGGCGACGTTTACATACGTCAAAATTGCGCCAAAATGATGTTTAATTATATATAAATATAATTACATACACTGGAATTAAAAATACATACGTTTACCCTTTAAGCACCAGCAGGCAAATTTTTAGCTTTTACTAAAATGTAGTTAAAGACCAGGTTTCTGGTAATAAATATTGGAATTAATTTGATTGACGTTATCTAACCCATTTGTTCAAAGTATTACCCGAATCAGTCATTTAGAGAGTGGAAGATCGTGAATGTGAATACTACGCAAAGGGTTTACAAGCACATTAACCTTGTGTCAACAAATGCTTACAATCATTAATAAATGATATGTAAAGCTGGAAAGCATAATTTAAATGAGTATACGAAGGGGAATATTTTTATATATAGTTTCTAAAAATGAAATTGAAAGGTACGTCGCCAGGTATTTAAAACAAGGGTGGTAGTTGATATTTATAACTTAAAAAAGTATGTACTTTTTTGCTTTTAGAAATTAAAATATTTAAAAAAATAAAGCATTTGGAAAGGGCGCCAAATTGACAAAAAAGGGTTGGGGCGGCAGCCCCCGACCCCCAGTAAATTCGCTAGTGGTTGTCATAATGGAAATCATGTAGATGTTACTTATTTGGATTTTAGTAAGGCATTTGACAAAGTTCCAAATAGGAGACTTCTATATAAATTAAAAGCTCATGGGATATCTGGTTCAGTTATAAATTGGGTACAAAAATGGTTCGATGACAGAGAACCCCCCAACTGTGGCCACCTTGTCGTGGTGGGCGGGCTCCCGTTGACCCAGTGGGCTACGTCGGCGGGGGCTTAGACCTCGGAAGGGTCACCCATGCCGGACAGGCCACTGGAGAGACCGGACTAAGTGCCACTAAAGTCTTTGACTCCCAGTACGGGTCTCCCGGGCTGTCCGCCGGGGATGACGCCTCTAGAGCGTCACTGTGAGGATGGATTGGGTGTCCGGGGCGATGGGATTTTGGGGCCTGGGGTCTTTGCGCCGTTTGGGGGCAAACTTTTGTAGCACGGGGCTCCGTTTTTTAAACCAACGGTGTGTCCCTTGGGGACGAGGTACCCCGCCCCCGGCGGTTTGCGCTCGGCCTCCCTTTCTCACCGGTAGGCAGCTTCGCACGGCCCCTGGGTCCGTTTTTCTCTAACTATTAACGTATGGAAACTTTTATTTCTTGTCCTAGAACTCGGGTGGTGGGCGACCAGGCCCCCCCCCCCCCGAGTCCTCTACCACTGGAAGACCACGTCGTGAGGGGGTCGGCCCTACTATGGCTACAGAAGACTCGCACTCTCCTCCCTCGTTATCGACCGCAACCAGTACCTCTAACAAGCCTTTGGACACACCTCTAGAGCAGGAGTCCCACCCCAGCTACGGGCAAGCCAACAGGATCCACGAAAGACTCGCCCAGAAAACCAGGCCTCTCGCTCTCTCCGTATGCCTCTCCCCTCTCACCCGCCGTCGATCCGCCTCTCCACAGAGAGAGCCCCGTGACGGACGGGGAAGTCGGCGCCCTCTAGCTGTTATGACGTCCGACCACAGAAGGACGGTTCTCTCCTTATAAAATCGCGAACAGCGGCAGAAACGAATGCCTTACTCTCCCTCACAGAAGTCCTCGGATGCTCGGTGACCGTTTCCCCCTCACCCTCGCCTGAACCAGAGTCAAGGCACTATCTTCGCTACTCGTTTATTGACGATACCCGAGAACGAGTTATTAGAAGACCTCGCACCCCAGGGTGTCATTAAGGTTCATCGATTCACGTCTCGTCAAGGAGGTACCTCCTCCCCACCCCGCGCCTCCTCCTCACGTTCAATACCCTAGTCCCTCCCGGTCGTGTTGTGTCGGGCATGGGAAACCACGCGTCATGCGAGTTCTCGGTCCGCCCATACATTCCAGACCCGACCCGTTGCTTTAAGTGCAATAAGTTTGGGCACGTCAGTTCGGTATGCCGACAGCCACAACAACTGTGCGTACGTTGCGGGGACATCGCCCACCCAGAACGATGTCCCAACTCGCCTAAATTCTCAAACTGCGCCGGCATACATCCTTCTTCGTCTCGTGAATGTATTTTTTTTAAGTTTGAGAAGGAGGTCCGGGCTCTGCGGGTGGCGGACTTCATCAGCCTCCTAGAGGCGCGAGACAGGGTGCGGAGTCGGGAGGTGAGGCCAGGGGTCTCGTATGCTGCAGCCCTCGGCTCAGTTCCCTCGACTCGCCGTCCGGATCCGTCACTCAAACCCCCATCGACTACTCATCCCCCTTCCCGATCGGGCCCCACGCCGGACCCGGCAGCCGCGTCTCCCTACCATGCCTACCCACCATGAATCTCCAAAGCTACACACTTACCAGACCACTGGAATCGGGACTCTCGGTTCTCGTCTCCCAGGAACCCCGCTTTCACCGCACTCCGAGAACACACCCAAACCTAGCGCCCGGGGTAAACCAACGAGGCGGAGATGCCGGAGTGAGTCTCCAGACTCACCGACCATACAACAAGCATCCCTCTCTTCTCGGAAATCTAAAAGGAGAACCTGATCACCTAAACCCTTAACCTCGCCTACTATGACCCTCTCACCCTCGTACTCACCCCTGAAGAAGTTGACAGTCGTTGCTGACGTGCACGAGCCACCACCTAGGGCGAGACACGGGACAGATCACCCCACATTCGAAGATCCAGTGGACGCGGCACTGGCACGCCTACATGGTGTGACCAAAGTACCCTCGAGCCTCATGGATCTACCCTTACCCCTGGTGCCATCTCATCCACCCCACCACGGGAGCACCCTGGCTCATCCTCTTGTACCCTCACTGACCCGGCCCCTCTCGTACCTCCGGCTCTTCTCTCATCGGCCACACAGACTTTGTCCTCTCCCCACCAGCCCGGTTTTACTGGTACCCCCTGTCGTCACCCCGGGTGTCCCGGGAAACCACAGACAAACAGAGGTGTGCCAATTTGAACAACGGAGCCCTCCCCTGTTGCATGACCACTGGACCCTGTCTAGAGACTTCTCACCCTCTGAGCCCGCCACGGTCGTGGGCTGCCGCGATCCACGTCTCCGGTCCCGTTCGGTCGACTCGGCCCTAAGGTCCCCGAAGGGGTTGGCAGGTTAGCCAATTCCCTCCTTGGTGAACGGCAGGTGACCTGACAGGCCCCCGACTTACCCCCCGCCATCATGGACTTAGATTTCCATCCATAGTCTAACTCCCTAGCACTTTCACCCTCGTCCAACAATGAACCCTCCGAAAGCGACGATCCTACAGTGGAACTGTAGGGGAATTTTCGAAAATTATGAAGGCCTAAATTCCCCGATTGCCTCTGCTCATCCAGTATGTGTCTGTCTCCAGGAGCTAATCCTGGGACCAAACCGATGCCCTGCCCTACCGGATATTCGAGCACTACATCTCCGTCTCCTCCCTGCACACGAAAGGGGGGCTGACATCCTCGTCCGCCGTACAGTCCCCTTTCACAACCTCCCTATTAGATCCCCGTCACAGGTGGTTGCTTCCAGGATTTTCCTGGACAAGCAATACACAGTCTGCTCGATCTACCTCCCCCCTCACTCCCAAGTTTCCCGCGATGGCCTGATTGAGGTTGTTCAACAACTCCCCAGGCCCTTCCTACTCTCGGGCGATTTCAATAGTCGCCACCCCTCGTGGGGTGATACGACCTCCACTTTTGTGGCTCCGACCATGATTACCCTCATGGCTGAACTCGAGTGCCTCAACGACGGCTCTCCCACACACTACCACGCCACCAGATGCACCCCCGTCCTGTATAGATCTATCGTTCATCTCGACGGACGACCTCCTGGACTTCACCTGGCAAGTGCTTCGGGATGACCACGGCAGTAACCACTTCCCTGTTTGCCTCACACTAAATCGGCACGATCAGACCGTTCGGGTACCGAAGTGGATAACGGCCAGAGCTAATTGGCCACTTTTCCGGGACAATACTTCCACACGTTGTACGACGGCCCACTTTCCATCCTCCGATGAATGCATTACGTACTTTGAGGCGACTGTTGTCGCAGCCGCAAGCACCAGCATTCCACGATCTTCTGCCTACCCCCGAGCCCGACGAGTACCCTGGTGGAATCCAGAGTGCGCAGAGGCCACTCGTGCCAAGACGAGGGCTACCCGACGATTTTATCGTACGCGAACCCCTACCCATTGCATGGAGATGCAGCGGGCCAGAGCCGTTGCTCGCCGAGCTTCCTGGCGTACCTTTGTGTCAGGTATCACCTCCTCCACACTATCGGCTACCATCTGGAAGAAGGTACGGAGTGTCGAGAGATGACACGCCCCCTCCCGACCTCCGAACTAATGACGGGCTTCTCTATGAACCTAGGTCAATGGTGAATCTTCTAGCATCTACCTTCGCTGCCGTCTCCTCCACAGACAGCCCTCACGTGCTGGCCCCTAACAAGACCTGTTCACCATCCCTCGACAACTCCTACAATCGGCTGTTCACCATGCGACAGCTACAGGCGGCACTGGCCTCTAGACGGTCTCCTTCTCCTGGCCCGGACGGCATCCCCCCTACTGTTTGATCCAACACATCCATCCTACTATGCAACTGTTCCTCCTAGATCTCTACGACCGTATATGGATTGAGGGCACTCTCCCCTCACTGTGGAAGGAGGCCCACGTAATACCAATTCCAAACCAGGCAAAGACACCCCTTGACCCAACTAATTATAGACCAATCGCATTAACATGCTGTGCCTGTAAAATCTTCCGAGAAAATGATCACTGCGAGACTCTCCTTTAAAACACTGACTCCCTCCCGGCTACCTAGTCTGGCTTTAGACAGTTCTGTTCCACTACAGACCCCCTCCTGCTCCTCAGCCGAGATATACAGAACGCCTTCAATTGGGGACAGTTTGTCCTGTCCACTTTCTTCGACATCCAGAAGACCTATAACACTACCCATCGACGTATAATCCTCAGAGCGCTCCAAAATTTGGGTTTCGTCAGAGCCCTGCCGACCTTCATCAGGGGCTTCCTCTCCTCCCGAACCTTTCAAGTACGGGTGGGCTGTCCTCTCTGACACCTTTGAGCAAGAGGACGGGGTCCCACAGGGAAGCATCCTCAGTATCATGCTTTTTACTGGTAATGAACACAGTAGCAAAATCCCTTCCACCCACCGTCCGTTGCTCCATCTACGCCAGTGGTTCCCAAACTATGGGTAAATTACCCCCGGGGGTGGTAATGAATGATTTTTCGGGGTGTAATGGAGGCGGCAGTTAAAAAAAAATATATATATATATATATATACAGGGTGTTTGAAAACTTTCTGTACAAATTGTAATGGGGGATAGGCAACACCAAGACAAACCCTTTTCGTCTATAAGTGTATGTCCGCTGACGTCACCATTCGGCGCGAGAGGGCGCCGCTGCAATTGGCTAAAAGGTGAAGTGGGCTAGACTCGCGCTTGCCGCGGGCATTCTTAAATCGGACGTAGTACGCGTAACATGTTTATTTAAAGAAGGCATGTTTATTTAAAGAAGGTGCTGAAAGTTGCGACCGGTAGCATCAATGCATGCCCGACAGCGTCGAAGCATTGACCGACGTACACGTCGAAAGATTCCCGGCATTTCGGGAACAGTTCCAGCGGCGACAGCGATTCTTGCTACGAGGACTTCTGAGTAAATGGGAGTCTCGTACACGAGGTTCTTCATGTGTCCCCACAGGAAGAAATCGAGGCATGTTAAATCGGGCGATCTCGGTGGCCAGGTTACGGGGCCACCCCGGCCTATCCATCGGTCCCTAAAAGTGGCGTTCAGATAATCCCGCACATCGTTGCTGGAGTGTGCTGGGGCCCCGTCGTGTTGAAACCACATTCGTCTACGAATAGCCACGGGAACATCTTCCAGCAGTTCCGGCAACGTTTCTTCAAGAAATATCCGATAAACCCGCCCGTCGAGTCGGGCAGGCAGCAGGTACGGCCCAATCAACTTGCCATGGACGATACCCACCCAAACATTGACGGCGAACCGTTCTTGATGAGCATGCACCCGTGTAGCATATGGATTTGCGTGCGCCCACACGTGAGAATTGTGCATGTTAAACACACCCTCACGTGTGAAACAGGCCTTATCTGAGAACAGCACATAAGCCGGAAAATTAGGCTGCACCGCTGTCTGCTGCAGAAACCAGCGTGCGAATTCCACACGAAGAGGGTAATCCCGAGGTTGTAATGCCTGGACTCTCTGACGATGAAACGGATGTAACTGCTCTCGTGCAACACTCCAGACCAGGTCGTGGTTCACACCGAGGATACGTGCAACACCTCGCTTGCTTGCGCTTGGATTGTCCTCAAATCGCCGTAGGATTTCTTCTTCCATGTCAGGAGTGCGCACGTTTCTCTCCCGACCAGTGTCATGCATGTTTGCATGGAATGTTCCAGTTTCTCGCAGTCGCCGATGCAAATGCGCAAACGTTTGGTGGTTTGACACACGTCTGTTTGGGAAGCGCTGTCGGTACAACCTCACAGCAGCTCTTCCGTTTCCATTGGCAGCCCCATACACCACATGCATGTCAGCCATCTCAGCAGTCGTGAAGCGCTCCATGTTACGCGTACTACGTCCGATTTAAGAATGCCCGCGGCAAGCGCGAGTCTAGCCCACTTCACCTTTTAGCCAATTGCAGCGGCGCCCTCTCGCGCCGAATGGTGACGTCAGCGGACATACACTTATAGACGAAAAGGGTTTGTCTTGGTGTTGCCTATCCCCCATTACAATTTGCACAGAAAGTTTTCAAACAATATATATATATATATATATATATATATGTGTGTGTGTCCGTATGAGTGTGTATGTGTAAAATGGTTCGTGATTTTGTGTGCGCTTTCCTTGAAGTGGGTAATACGGCCGGAGGAAATCAAAAGTTTGGGAACCACTGATCTACGCAGACGACCTTGCGATATGGTTCGTGTGGGGGGGGGGGGGGACTGCCCGTCGTCCAACGACAAATTCAGCTCACCATCCATCGGGTGGAAAGGAGGGCGACATCAGTTGGTTTCCGCCTATCCACCTCTAAAACCAAAAGTATAGTCTTCAACAGAACAAGATCCATAGCTAGGGTGACCAGACGTCCTGCATTTAGAGTTTGTCCCGCAAAAAACATTGACCACCAATGCGGGACAATGCAATGTCCCGCATTCTTGTATTTATGCAATTTTCGTACAAATGAAATGTAATTTGTATTCATTGTCGTACATTTGGCATCCGCGTATCCCCTCAAACGTTTTAAAACGTTTTCGAAACCTCCAGTACGACAGACCTCGACGGCCGACGCTCGTCAGTTAAAATTTTGAATTATAATGGTGTTGACGTGTTATTTAATTGTCAGAGTACCCATACATTTTAAAAATGACTTCAAAAAGAAAGTGCGCTTTCAATGAAGATTTAGAAAAAGAATATCCTTTTATTAAAAAAACAACGTATTAATGTATTAAATGTTTTTCTACTTTTTCATTTGCAAGTGGTGAGAAATGTGACATTAAACGTCATTTAAACTCTACTAAGCATAAACAAGCTGATGCCTGCGCTTCATCAAGTAGGCCTTTGACAACGTTTTTACAGAGTAAAGATTTTGATGAGAAAAAAAGTGTAGCAGTAGCTGAAGGAACTTGGACTTACCATTCAATCAAACAACCTATCTTTTCGATCTACAGACTGCACTTCAAAACTAATCAGAAGATGCTTCAATAAGACATTTTCTTGCGCTCGTACTAAAACAGAGTTAATTTTAACTAATGTTCTGCAATCATTAAAAGACGACCTTTCACTTTCCAACTGCATAACAATTTACAGTTATTGTACGAACCATGGAAATGTCAAAGTATGCCTTTTATTGGTTATTTTTTACCGACAAAGGGAGTTAAGGTAAAAATCCTAGAGGTGACAAGTTTAGCTGGAGACATCTGAAATAATATTCAATTTCATACACAGAACTTTAGATTCTCATCAGCTGACAAATAAAATACTGGCATTATGTGCTGACAATACACACACTAACTTTGGGGGGTCATCAAGAGGTGGCAAAAAATGTTTTCTTCAGGCTACAGCAGAGTTTGGGTAGAAAATTAATTGGTGTCAATTGTCCAGCCCATATTTTGAATAACTGCATGAAAAGTTCATGTGACTGTCTGCCTATTGATGTGGAAGTGATAGTTGTGAAAATCTACTCAGTCTTTTACATTTATACAGTCAGAGTGGAAGAACTGAAAGCTGTGTGTGATTTTGTTGGTGTGGAGTTTCAAAATATATTAGGATACAGTAAAACCAGGTGGCTGGCTTTGAGGCCAGCCATCGAAAGGGTTCTTCGGCTATTCAAACCTTTGAAAGTGTATTTTCAGTCTCATGAAAAATGTCCTCCTATTCTCAGACAGTTTTTTGAGAACCCTTATGCTGAGGCATTTCTGTATTTTGTACACAGAGTTCATTATTCCATGATTGCATCTTAAAAGTTGAATCTCAAAAAGCTTCCTTGCCAGAAATAGCGTGTATTCTTAAGGACTTAAAGCTAAAATTAACTGAAAGAAAACAGGAGTCATTTTTACCCTTAACTGTGGATAAAATGTTAAAGGATTTAGAGAGACAAGGAAAGGATATAAGAAGTTTAAAAAATACAGCTTCTTCATTCTATGCTGTGTGTAGAATATTTGAATGAGTGGTGTCAGCATTTTGAAGAAGTAAAAATTTTTAATTGGATTCTTCTTCGCAACTTAATCTGGAGTGAAGTTAAAGAAAACATCGAATTAATTCTTGAAAGGAAGTCCGATTTCCCTTTAAATGACAGTGAACTATTTGATGAAGTAACTTGTGTAAAAAATTTTGTAACATCAGAAAGAATTAAAGAATGGAATGACATGGAACTGGAAGTTGACAGTAGGTGGCTAGAAATATTTACACATTTCAAGAGTCAGAAAATTCCCTTTGAAAACATTTCCAAGGTAATAGAATTCTGTTTGAGTTTACCTGGATCAAATGCTCCAACAGAGAGGGTATTTTCCATAATGAATAACTTTTGGACAGAAGAAAAAAGTCGGTTAAATATAAATACTCTAAAGCAGCGTTATTAACGATATGTAATTACGAGATGAGTTGCCTTGAATTTTGTGAATATCTGAACAAAGAAATACCTCTCCTTAAGAAAATACATTCCAGTGCCAAGTACAATTAAATAAAATGTTTTTTAATAAATTAGGTAAGTAAACTATATAAAATTACTTTTTGGTAGTACAATTATTTGTCCGTTATATATCTTTGAAAGATAAAGTAAAATGCCTATAGAGCGCTGCAAAATGCTTTTAAAAATTATTGGTTGACCTGTGGTGTGTTATCGAGATGATATACGAGTATATTAGTGTACCAATGGATCCGTCCCGCATTGGGATCACAAAAATCTGGTCACCCTATCCATAGCCATACCTTCCCCCTCGAAGTGGTGCCCACCGCTCGGTTTCTGGGCATGACCTTCGACCGACGACTCAACTGGGTTCCCCACCTCAGGCACCTGAAAAACACACTCCAGCGTCCCCTTGCTCTCCTAGACCACCTTTCCCACACCACATGGGGCGCTGACCGACGCTCGCTCTTCCGTCGTCGTCGTCCAGTCAAAGCTGGACTATGGAGTGTTGTATACGGGTCTGCCTCCAGCAGTTCCCTCCGAATGTTGGACCAGGCACTTAACAGGGACCTCCGCCTCTCCGGTGCCTCCCGATCCTCCAAGCAGAATGTAACTACCTGCCTCTCGCCCACTGACGGGGTCTGCTCCTCATGCGGACCTACCTTCGCGCGCAGAGGCTGCCCTCGTCACTTCTGTGCGCGGCGATTTTAGAACCTTCGCCCCCAGGGTCAGAGCTGGCACTTCACGGAAGCAGTCCGCTCTTTCCTGGATCTTTCCAACAAGCCCCCTCCTTCAGTCACACCCATCTCTTATCATATCGATCCTCCCTGGCTCCTCACCCCTAACAAGTTTTGCAGGGACTTATGTGCCCTGCCGAAAGCTACTATGACCGGTACAATATACAGGTCACTCTTCCAGGAACACGTAACGCGACACCTGGACGCTGTCCCCACCTATACGGATGGTTCCCGATCAGAGGATGGTGCGGCTGCCTCGGCGGTGATCGTGACCCTTCCGCTCTCTAGAACCGTTCCCCTTCCCCGTGAGACCTCTGTCTTTTCAGCAGAACTTTTCGCCATTCTGGAAGCCCTCGACATTATAAGCACCCACTCCGCCAACTCCTATGTTATCTACTCAGATTCCCAAAGCGCACTGCTCTCCCTGGAAAAATTTAACCCCCCTTACCCACTTGTCCGCCACCATCCAACAAACCTTCCACTCCTTAACGGCATTCCAGCACAAGACGGTCACATTCTGCTGTGTCCCAGCACATGTTGGTATTTGGGGTAATGAGGCGGCGGCGGACCGTATGGCGAAATCCGCTTGCTCATTGCCAGTCTCCACCCGGCCCCTCCCTTTCACCGATTTTTCCCCCCTGACTCTCCGCTCCCACTGCCGTTCCATCTGGCAACGGGATTGGGACCAGGCTATAAACAACAAACTCCAGCGGATAAAACCACACCTTGAATATTTGGCTTCCTCATTCCATAGGTCCCATCATAAAGAAGTGGTTCTAGCCCATCTACGCCTAGGACACACACGGTCACCTTATGGCTAAATTGCCAGCCCCGCTCTGCCCGACCCACATCACCGTCATCCACCTCCTGATCGAATGCCCGAATCTGTCTGACCTCCGCCACAGCTGTTTCCCCTACCTGTCCCGCATCCCCACGTATCCAGTCCATACTTGCCGAAGGCCCCCACTTCTCAGCGGAAGCAATTTTCTCATACCTCACCCAGTCTCAACTACTTCACCGCATCTAAACTCATACATCCCCCCAGTCTCATATTCCCATCCCAGCGACACTACCCACCCTCTGTACCACTCTAGGTACGAATCGGCGGTTTAAAAAAAAAAAAAAAAACATTCTAAATGGTCATGAATCTGGTTGGCAGAAAGTGAAAATTGGGGGTACCACAGGGATGAGTGTTAACTCTTGAGAATTAAGGGACACATTTGTCACGAGAGAAATAATATAAGTTGTACAATGATGCAATGTTTTTACAAATACATGTTTACATAGGTATCGTTTAGTTGTCGGAAAAAGAACCCAAAATGGGTCATTTAAATGGCTATACTTACTAACATATGTAATTTATGTATTTTTTTTATTATGTTCACAACTTTGAACTTGCCTGTACTTTCATTACAAAATTTTCTGGGAATATTTTCATAGAAACCGAAATTCTGACAACGCTTTTTCATAGAAAAAAAGCGGGGCGGTGAAGGGGTAGGGGAGGGAGGATAGTGACTATTATGGATAACAATGAATCTTTAATTTCAAGTCTGTTCTTTTAGCTACTCGGTCATGTTCGGTAAGCATCGAAACAAATTTTTAATAAAACTATCAAAATCATTAACACGTTAAAAAAAAATCCTTCACTACAAGTTTAATATTTAATGTTAAATAATTAAAATAATTTGAGAGAGAAGCGTTGACTCGTGCAAACTATTTAAGGAAAATAAGCGAATTTACGCCGTCGAACAGTTTAATAAAATACAGTTTGCTTTAAACAGTTATTACGAAACATTTCCATATAGTTTAATTACGCGTGCTTGACTGGCATTCAATAGGATCTGAATTAAGTAAACAGCAATAATTAAATCTTAAGACAAAACGACTGCAACTCAAATACTTAACTACCCATAAACCTTTGAAATTAAGAACATCCGTGTCATCAAATAAGGAAATATTCAAACAAAATTCTTGACCCAACAAAATTCTTGACCCAATAACGTAATTCTGATACGTAAATTTAACGAATGTTTGTTACTAGCGGTCAAAAAATTACTAAAACAAACTTCCCTTTCAAATCTAACTTTTTAAGTTCGTTAACAAAATTAAGTATTTTCGCATTACTTTTCGATGCAAAAATATGAATTCTTCCCTCAACCTTCGTCGTTTAGGGTGATGTCATCATTGACTCGTTCGTAAACGCTTCCTGGTAAGTGGTTTCATCATCCGTGTCAATCATCTCTTGTAGTATCATCTTTTCTTCCTCGGCAATCATTTGCAGCATATATTGCTCTTTTTCAACTTCCTCTCTGCCCTGCTTCCCTGACGAAGCTCGAGTAGTCCCAGGCGGGGACGTAGCCCCTACATCTCGACGGTTTCGTGGCTTCTTCCCCTCAGACCCAGAAACGGAAGGTGGAGAACTTACCCCGACTACCAATTCAGCTTGTGACGTTTTTTGCTCCAAGTTAACTCCGAAAACCGTCGAAAGGATCTCTCCAAGATCACTTTGCACTTCACTGAGGGAAGGCCGTTCGTCCGGATTGCGGGAGAGAAGAGCCTTCAGGACACGATTGTTCTTCTGCAGGTTGATCATGTACTCTAAGAAGCCTTCCTTCAATTCCACAGATGCCAGCCACATCATCAGTTGACCGAGGCTGTAGCAGTCGGCGGCCGGGCCCACTGGGGGACGAGGGGTATTGGATGCGGCTTTTGACTGCATGTCACATTCTGGAGCGAAGAATTTGAATGGAGGAATTGGTTCGTAGATTGACACCTTGTCTACAGGACAAAGGATGGCACCCTCGGATATAAGCACATTTTTCGGAGTCAAGAAGAGGTAGCATTCCCCTTTTGCATGCAGTTCACTCAAACCTAAAAAAAAAAAAAAGATTTAAAAACGATTTTGATCAAAAAAATATGGTTTACAATAATTTGAATTATTATAGTTACAGTTTTACTACCAGACGCTGCACCTTTTGAATATTTCTGATATCCTTAACCGAATAGAAAATGTCAATTTACGTCAAGTGTAAGCGCACGCATATTAGTGTGTGTGTGTGTTTGTGCGTGCGCGTGTGCGCGCTACACACAGACCGTGAATGGTACAAGGAACTTTTCTGGAAAAATTAAATCTATTGTAGTTCAAATAAGCAACGGTGAATGACAAACACTGTAGTTTTCTTTTTCATGATGGAAGGCCCAACGTGAGCAACGGGTAACTCACTCTCAGGGAACCATTCTGAGTTGTATCACATTAAACGGACGTGTTATGTGCCTTGAAAAGTGGACGCTCAAATTCCCGGTTGAGGTTTAAGTTTGGTTTTTTGGTTAAAAATACAATAGTTACCCTTTTTCTTTGATGTATTCAATCCGACGTGAATGCAACGCGTTTCTTGCGTATATATCGAGGTTCTGAATCCGAGGGTGGGCTGAAAAATAATGCCTCCACTCAAATTTTAAACGGTTTGAAGGAGGTTATTGAAACAAAAGCACAATGTACCTTATAGTTTATTCTTCAAAATGATACATTTACTTTTCTATAAAATCACCCTCTTCCTAGATATATTTATTAGGCCGGGTCGAAAAGGGGTCAAGGTCAAGATTTTGCTTAGGTACATATTGTGAGGTTGGTCATTTTGTAATAGCAGTATCCACACCAAAAATCAACTGTGGAACCTTCGCTACCCCCCCCCCCCCCCCCCCCCTTACCGATACTCACTTTTTTCCATATGAAATTTGTATGGGAAATAGGCCAAAAATCGAAAATCGTAGAAATCGACCCTAAATATTTTTTTTTGCTTTCGGATGGCCAAAATCGGGTTCCCCGGCACGAATTACATCAGAATAGACCATTCACCAACTTTTTTGAGATCTGGGGGTAGGGGGTAGGGTCTTAAATCCGGTGCTGACTCATAGCACCAGATATAAGACCTAATATTACATTATTTTTGTTTTTCTTCTTTCCAGATTCCTATTTAGGTACCTAGAATGTTAAAAGTTTGTAGTAAAAATGTTATTTAATTTTAAAATATCAGTAATAAATAAAATATAGTTAAAATCTTGTCAAATTAAATTACGGCTACTAGAAAAAGAAGCCACAATACAGCCTTCGGATATCCAGCAAAATTTTCATCTGCCATAACGCCATCAAAAGCGGATGTTGTAAGGCACTTCCATTTTATTGTTAGAGAGGAAGAACCTAAAGCACAGGGTAAAATAAGTAAAAATGATTTATATCTTGAACAATTACGTTATAGCAAAGAAATCTGGCAAAAATTTTCTTTCCCAGCAATTGATACAAAGGGAATTTATGTTAGAATTACTAGACTTATAGAAGATGCTGATAAGTTAACTGAATGCCCTATGATAAAAAGAAGTGAAAAATATTATGAAAAATTAAAGAAATATGACGAGATGTTTGACATATCTCCATGTCACTATTATGATAAAGGCATAAGGGATAGAAAACTTTGTAGGTGTGAACATAAAATACCTATTATAGAATGGGAAGCTTTTATTGGTCAAAAAGAAAGAAAGAAAAAACCAGTTAGGAAAAATTGATAAAAAAACTACTTCAAGTAATTTGAGAAAGTTGGGCAAAATCCAAAAAGCACAGGAGAGGGAAAAGAAATCAAAAGAAAAATTAAAAGTAAGGGAATTTGTATCATCAGAAGTGATAGATGATGAAAATGAAGATGTCGATGTCGATTTTCAAGACAGAGAGGACTTCAATTGTGAAGAAGACTTAGAATTAATAGAAAATTTTCAAAATAGACATACCTATGAAAATTTAGCCAAAACTTCAGAGATATAGGGTAAGCAATAGGGCCACAGCAGCCCTTATAAACGCTGCCTTAAAAGATATGAAGATTTTAAGTTTAGAAAATATGCTTGATCGAAAAAAAGTTGGAAGAGAAAAAACCAGAATTGGTAAAATAAACAATAAGTATAAAGAAAACCAAAATGTGGAATGTATTGGATTTGATGGAAGAAAAGATAATACACCGACAGAATCAGGCAAAATAAAAGAACAACTGTTATAATTAAAGAGCCGCAAAGCGTTTACATTGATCACGTAGTACCAGATAATGGCACTGCAAGGGCGATTGCTGATGAAATTACCGTTATTGAAGATTCAAATAGTGCTAATTCAATTAAAGGTCTACTTTGTGATGGAACCCCAGTGAACACAGGCAGAGTTGGAGGGGTCATTAAATTAATAGAACTTCATCTTGGCAGGTCCCTTCAGTGGCTCGTTTGTGAATTACATTTAAACGAATTGCCCTTGATGCACTTTTACAAAAGCATTGAGGGCAGAACCACTGGCCCAAACACATTTGAAGGGCCACTTGGCAAGAAATTAAAAGCTGATTTAACAAAACTGAAAGTAATAAATTTTGAACCGATAGAAGGTAAAGTTCAAGAAATACCTCCTAATATTGTAAAAGATTTGAGTAGTGACCAAAAATACTTGTACGAAATGTGTCATGCAATACAAACAGGAAATGTTTCTGAGGGTCTCGCTGTAAGATCTCCAGGACGACTAAATCACGCCAGGTGGCTGACTTTGGCTAATAGGGTTCTCCGCCTATACATTTCTACATCAAATCATGATACTAACCTAAAAGATCTTGTCATATTTGTCATCAATTTTTATGCCCCTGTGTGGTTTCAAATAAAATCACACCCAAAAGCCACTGAGGGTGCGCGAAATCTTTGGTTTATGACAATTCTTCTTCGAAATTTAGATGTAAAAGTCAAGAAAATTATTGAGCCGGTCATGAAAAACAACGCTTACTTCGCTAATCCTGAAAATATACTCCTGTCAATGGTTTCTGACGAACGATTACATATTAGAGAGCTAGCAATTCAAAAGATAATTCTTTCCAGAACTGGGTTTTCAGGAGCCAGAAATTTTGAGCTACCAAGATCTATAAATTTTCTAGCAAATGATTATATTGATTTGATTAATTGGAATGAGCAGATAATCACTCCTCCACCTTTGCTAAGTAATTTTACCAATGAGCAATTGCTTCAGATTAGAACTAAACCTCTAGAAATACTAGATTTTCCATGTCACAGCCAAAGCGTTGAACGGTGTGTGAACTTAGTAACTAAATCTAGCCAGGAAAGAATTGGTTATATTAATCGGCATAAGTTTATTTTAAATACTTTAGAGTCTAGAAAAGAACTTGCCTACTTTTGAGTGGAAAGGTCAATGGAAGGAATAAAAAAAAACGTTAGTTTTAGGTCAAAATTTTTTATTGAATTTCTGTCTCTTAATTTCTAACAGCTAAAAATTTATGTATTAAATTTTTTTTTCATGCATTTTGTATTTTTAAATTTTTTTTCATTAAAAAATAAATATAACTTTTATAAGCGAACTTTTGTAATAAAATTTTTTCGAAGTAAATCACAAATTATCTCGAATTTTACAAATTTTCGGAAGAAACTGAAACCGGTAGGGGTCCTCAGAATTCAAAAATATTTTGCTAGGGTGTTACTATGATTGATTGAACCACCTCACACTATGTACGTAAGAAATAAAAAATTTCGACCCGGCCTAATATTTATGCCAACGATAAAAGAGTTTTTGAAATCCATCCCGGTAAAACTCGGAGCTTTGTCTATGAAACCAGAATTTCACAGCGGCCTTAACTTCTTCATCAGACTTGTAGCGATTTCTACGGAGATGTTCTTTAAGTTTAGGAAAGATGTGGAAATCGCATGGTGTTAAATGGGGATATATGGTGGATGCGGGAAGACGGTGAACTGCAGATCCTCAATTGCTTCTCGCGTTTGAGCACTGGTGTGAGGCCGTGCGTTGTCATGGTGAACAATGTGCGTTTTTGTGGGTGCGAACCCTCCTGATCCATTTTTTCAACGAGTCTCAATATAACTTACAGAGTTTATTGCTGTCCCTCTTTCCATAGTCTTCGAGACCACCACCACCATTGAAATCCCAAAAACAATAATCACTTTTCCAGCCGATTTTTGAACTTTGAATTTTTTTTGGTTGCGGTGAATTTTTGTGCCTCTATTACATGGATTGCCGTTTATTTTCAGGGTCATAATGGTGGACTCAGGTCTCGTCTCCTGTCACAATGCTATGCAGAAATTCATCTTTATTTTCGAAGCGCTGCAGATTTTCTTGGTAAATGTGTAGGCTCTCGATTTTCATCTCGACAGTGAGCATGCGAGGCACCCATCTGACGCAGACCTTTCGGTAACCGAGAACACTGATAATGTGTCCCATTCGCTCTTTGGAGATATCGAGCATTGCAGCAATTTCATTTTGTTTAATGTGACGATTTCCACAAATCAGTTCGTCAACGTAGTTCCGATGAGACTCGTCGGTTACCGTTACAGGCCTTCCACTTCGCGGTTTGTCTCGCAAATCTTCTTGTCCTGCTTCTCCTTTACACTGCCTCGCCCATCGTCGAACGATACTCGCATCAACACAATGTTTGCAGTACACAGCTTGCATTCGCCGATCAATGTCTATGGGAGCAACACTTTCCGCAGTAAAAAAAAATCTATTACGGCACGTTGCTGGAAGCGAACGTCTTTACTCCTTTCCATTGTAATCGATACTGAACCAACGTGTGGAATGAGTGTAGGCTATATTAGGCTATAACACAAAACCGGTTTTATCTGGTTACCTCGAGACAATCTGGAATGGGGTGGAGATATCAAAGTACAACAAAAAACCTGTTTTTCTGGCTACCTCTACACAATCCACAAATATTCAAGTGGAGGCATACTTTTCAGCCCACCCTCATAGTAAGCTAGACTGCTTTAAACCCTAGATCTGGCCTAAAGCTGGATCGTATCTGCTTGGCAGATAGTTGGTGAGGGGAGCTATATTTTGGGGGCGTCCTTGCGAGTGACCCGTTGCCCACGTTGGGCCTTCCATCATGAGAAAAAAAAACAGTTCCTTGTTCCAGGCGCGCGCGCGCGCACACAATACTGTAATGCCCAATTAAGTCATGTATTCACTTACCATGAACGAGATCCTTGATAACTATACACTTCGTCTGGGGACTCATGGTTTTGGATTGGCTGATGAAACTAAGAAGAGTAGGATATCTCTCTTCACTCTCTCTCTTTTCCATTGATTCGCAAGAAATACGTTCGTATATAAAGTTAGGATCTATGTTCTTGATTTCCTTCAGGAATAATTCAACGCCTTTAACCTTCACGAGACGCAACTTAATTTCGTTCAAAACAGAATGACACGCCAAGGGAATCAAAGAAGCCTACATGAAAGGTTAAATATTAATATATTGTTGCTATTATTACTGGAGAGAAGATAAAAAATATTTCGAGATAAGATATGGATACCACTCCACGTCAAAAGGATTTTACTTGAAAAACTACAGCAGGACGACCGGGCTTGAACGCGAGTCCTATATTACAAAATACTTTCATAAGACGCAGTCATCAGAATGGTATATTAATGTTCACATATATTTCACTCTTCAAAACCTTAACAACAAAACATTCCTATACATTATAACGCTTTTATTTAATGTGAAAATTGCATGATGCATTAATATTCTGAATTATTTTTTCCAAAATTCAAAATTTAAAAAAAAATGCTTTCAAGTTCTTGCTCTTGAAGGAAGAACCACTTCTGTCAAACTCGCGAATAATATATTTTATTTTAGGATTCCTACTACAGTATTTTAATACTGCAAAAGGACAATCATGAAGAATGTTCCAGTGTAAGGCGAGATGATGATGATGATGATGGAATTTCCTAAATAAATGCATTTTTTAAGTAACGAGTATTTAATGTTTACAGAGTTGACTGAAGAGTAAATTTTGTACCACAAAACTGGTGTCCATCGAATGAAATACTATGGAGCTTCTACTTGCATAATCGAATCTTTAGTTTTCCATTATCCAGAGCATACAGTACTAAACTTACTTTAATTTCTTTGCATACAAGCATTTATTTATTTCACACATTCGCCAACCACATCCTCTAATTTTTTTCTGAACTTCACATTCGCTACCATGGAACCTGAGTGCAAGTTCATTATTCATCATTTTTCATTAGCTTATCACTTTCTTTGTCAAGCCACTTTCACCTTAATTTCTTTTTGAACAACTCAACTGCTCTCGCATCCTTCCATTAGTTATATAGTCAAACATTTTTACAATCCGAGCCTCCACTATACTGCAACAAAAACCTGCCTACTTTGTTTCCACTCTACGCCAAGGATAGGGAATCTTTTTTACTTCGAAAGCTAATATCAAACTCGAAATCAGTTGGCGATCGGAAGGGATTTTTTTTTTTCATTACTTTGTTAGTTTTTCTTTTCTTAGATATATTCTGCCTTTCATCACCCGCGTCTCGCGGCCGGAATTACTGTGTTAGTTCAGAACGTTGTCGCCCCTCGCAGGAACAAGAGCCGGGTGCCGAGAGTTCCTCACCCTTGCTCTATACTTTGAATTTCGGATTTACTTGTAGCACTCCCCTCATCATTCAAAGACCTCCCCCATTTAAATTCTTTTGCCTGTAAAATATCTTCATTCCACACTTCTTACACGACTATTCTCCTTTCTGAATCACGGTATTTACTAGAGGCACTCAATATATTTTGCCCCACCCTTTTTTCTTAGCTAAATAATAGTCCATGGAGCTGAAATATCTTTTGGGCCGTAAGTTTGAACTTTCTGCGCTTCACATAACCGGATTTTTCCAGTTTGAACCTCCCCTCCTTGTATAAAACCGTTTAAACGCCCTTGTATAAAACCGATCGTTAAGGCAGTTTCGAAAATGGCGTCTGACAGTGATGTGCGTCGTAAACAGAGAACTGTTATCGAGTTCTTAACCACAAAGAAGGAAACAGTTGGACATATTCACAAACGTCTACAAAACGTTTACGGAGATGATGATGTTGATCGAAGCACGGACGCTGGTCTAAACGTGAGAGATCATCAGAGAGGGAGAGCCAGCCTCGATGATGAGCCACGCAACGGTCGCCCGGCATCGGCTGTCACATCTCACACTGTGCAACGTGCTATCATCATCATTCGATCAAATCGGCGCGTCACATACAAGGAGCTATCACTGCAGCTAGGAATTAGTGAAGGAAGTGTGAATACGAGAATTCAGCAACTGGGATACTCAAGTGTGTTCACGGTTTGTTCCTCGCTGACTGACTGACAAGATCACAAAGCCCAAAGAAAAGAAATTCCTTCGGAGTCGTTGGTTCGATACGAGACAGAAGGGGATGACTTCCTTTCACGAATTGTGACTGGGGATGGGACTTGGCTACACCACTTTGAACCTGAAACAAAACGCCAATCCATGGAGTGGCGTCACGCAGACTCCCCACGCAAGAAAAAGTTCAAAATGGCTCCCTCTGCAGGAAAGGTTATGGCCACCATCTTTTGGGACATGAAATGGGTGATTCTGGTGGACATTATGAAGAAAGGACAAACAATCAAGTCAGAGGCCATATATTGCTACCCTACAGAGACTACAGAGACGTATAAAACGAGTTCGACCGGAGAGAAAACTGGAAGACGTCCTTCTTTTGCACGATAACGCAACACCACACAAGTTTGCAAACAAGAGAGGCCATCACAAAAATGCGCTTGACTGTGTTAACCCACCCTCCATACAGCCAGGATCTGGCACCATCAGATTCCCGTTTGTTTGGGCCAATGAAGGATGCTATTCGTGGAAGAAAGATTCAGAATGCGACGAGGTTGTTGAGGAGGTTAAGAGGGGGCAGGGACTTTTACCAGCAAAGAATAAAGGCCCTTGTTTCGAGGTGGAGGAAAGCCGTAGAAAAGGATGGAGACTATGTGGAAAAATAAAAACTTGTAAAAAAGGTATGTAACTACTTGTGTACAAAATTTCTGGAACTTACAAGGAAACTTGGAAAGAAAAAAAAAAAGGTGGGGCAAAATATATTGAGTGGCCCTCGTATAATCACTTTCAGCAACTTTCTCACACATCAACAAATTAGTGACCAATCGCTATTTCTCGTTCTCTTGAGAATCATTCTAACCTTACTTTTAACGTTATAATTCATTTATACATGCATTAAATAAACAGAGCGACATCACCAACGTTGTCATACTCATAAGAATATCATTCACTAATGGTAGAAAAACTCTAGCAATGGGAATAAAACTGGCCTAGAAGCAGCCAGAATCTAGAATCCCCATACTAATGAAATAATTACAAATTCACGCGAAGCAAGCACTCGAGACCACATTTTGTGTATCAATATCGTGCACCAATTTCATGCACTTTCCCAACATTAGTTAGGACATTTATATGAACGTAAATTAGTAAAACAAACATTAGTGAAGCTTACCTTTTTAACAAGCTCTACTTCTTTGTCGAAAGGTTCCCATAACTCTTGGGAGTCAACGAGTGAAAAATCCGGGACTTCTTGTTTTTCTCCACTAATAATACTTTTAAGAAAGGCACTGTACTGCTGAAGGCACGAACAAATCCTTTCAACAGCTTCATCGCTCACCTTCTGACTGTTCTCATATTCATCCTATTCAAATGCAAAATAATAAACTTTCAAAACTATTTAATTCAGGTTACTCTACATACAGGCGCTCTGTCCGCGCATCATTCTACATTTTTTTTTTTTTAAACAAATACCACGATTATGGCTGAAAAGTGGTACGTTTGGCCACTGCAGATGTTTAACCTAGTTAATTATGTATACAGGAAAAGCAACATTTTTAAACCTTAAAAACATAACTAACCTTCCAAAAAACAAGCTCTCTCCCTATTCTCGTATATGGAACGGATTTCAACTTTTCCTGAGCAACTTCTCCAAAATTAAGTTTTGAGTCACTAGCTTTGTGCAAAACGGACAGCAACTGCTCTTCCAGAACCTTAAAATTTAAAAATAACAATAATAATCCAACACTTACTTACTGTTCACTCTGAGCTTACTTCCGAGAAAAAAATTGGTGTATAAAAATTCGGCCCACGAAAGTGTGGGCCAAATTTTAAAAACCTTGAATGTAATCTATGCAAAATAAGGAGACTACAACAGGTAGGAAGAGTACACACGTTTCTTCTCTTGATAGGTATCCTCGACAGAAAGTAGGATCATGTTTGTAGTTATAACGATTTAGTGACTTTTTTATATAGGTTTGTTTAGTTCGTTGTTTACGCGAGTAGTAATTTTTGACACTGTAAAGTTTTCGGTTAATATTCGTTTTAATGCTTTGTTCGTTTTCGATAGAAGGAGACATTCTATGACAATTTAACATATAAATTCATATTCAGGACATCTTGAAACCTCAGGGAAACTGATAAAAATCAAGGAAATGTAATAATTATTTTTTATGGAAAAAAAAAAAATTAAAAAAAATTTAAAAAAATTTAGACGTAAAAAGCAGCCATTATAGGCCATTGACCGAGTATTTAGCTTTTAACGCTGTTAAAATTTTAACGAACGTCGCCCTCTCCAGTTTTATGGGGAGACATCTCATGGCAAAATTAGGAAACATAGGTCAAAACAACCAATTAAAAATCGTTTTTGTTTCACGTGACCTTATCCGACCAATCAGAGACGTACATTTTGAATCTCTCATAATGCATACTCATTCAAGAATGCTTTTTCAGTCTGGTTTTCATTATGGTGTGCAGAGGTTGTGATTGCCTGGGTTTTTGGTACCTTGGAACGCAGTTCCAAAAAACTACTGTTATTTGCGGTTCCTCAGAGAGACGCAACAACTCTTGTTCGCCTGATCCAGCAACATATTAGGCCTGGGACTACAATCTATTCCGACGAGTGGCGTGCGTATTCTCAACTTGGAAATCTAGGCTACATTCACCGGACAGTCAACCATTCACAGCGGTTCGTGGAAGACACTGTTCACATTCAAAATATTGAGCGTTGTTGGAAAGACGTGAAAAGCTGGATATTACGGTCTGGCAACAAAACCCAATCAGTTTAGGTTAGGTTAGGTCTGTTTAGGTTAGGTTAGGTCTGAACCAAAACACATTTTTCTGGTGTTTTTTGGTGTGATTTGCTCAAATCTGAACTTCGTTTCTTTGGGAAATGAGCCGTTTTTGAGAAATTTTCAATTTTAAAATTTCTCAAAAACGGCTCATTTCCCAAAGAAACGAAGTTCAGATTTGAACAAATCACACCACAAAACACCAGGAAAATATGTTTTGGTTCAGAAAGGAGGAAAAGCACTAAAACGAATAATTACCAAGTTTTCAATTACACTTTTAATACAAACGAGAAGTTTATACAGGTTGTAGCAAGGTTCTTCAAAATGGAAAAAGGGTGCTTCTTCGCTCAATTAACGGATAACTATTAGTTTAAACATCTCAGAATGCGCAAATGTTTTTGTTAAGATGGTTTTCACGTTGAAATTTACAAAGAAATTAAACTTATTTGTTGCCATTTCTCATGGGCGGAAATATGGGCTCGTTTGCTTTGTTGGGAATTAGTAGGTTCGGGGTTTGGAAACTCGCCACTAGAAAAGGACTTGCTCTTGTCTGCAAGTCCTACCTAAATGCGTAAATCTGGTTGGGCCGAGGCATGTCTTTACTTCACAACGTACAACCTATAAGTGTGAAGTAGTACAAACGTACAGTTGCCCGCATATGTAATGTTCCTCGCCTCACAGGCGACTTCGTACATGTGGTAACGCCGCAGTGATAGTCAAGGTACCCCAACGGGGGGGGGGGCAACCGAGTCCAACAACATATAACACAGACATACAGTATATCTAAAGGACAACTGAATGTGTATTCATTGACATACAGGTAATTATATTGTAATGTCTGTGTTCATAAAGATAAACAATTTATATGATTGTATACAGCGTTGAACTCCATGTAGTTTACTAGTCTTATACAGTAATAAGGTTCCATTATGATAACTGCAAGTCTATATGAACAGTTACCACAAAACAACTTTTTATATACTAGTGAATTTGAACCAAAAATAGAGATTACACAACCAATTACATTGCAATAGTTTATAATATTTAGAGATTAGCTAGTCGAGAAAATTTAAATTTATGGACTTAATTTATTATGCTTTGCCATTTTTGTTAATGTAAAATATTTGTATATTGAAATGAGTATAAATTATCATAGTGTCTTTTGGTGTTCAATTTTCTATAAATATAGATGTTTTGTAATGAAAATTTTAAAAATAATCGGTAAGAGAATCGGCTAAATTTGGTCGATGCTAATGCCCCAAAAATGGCCGATTCTGCCAATGAATGAATGAATAGCAGTGCTTCAACTACTAAGGTCATATCGCGCCGAAACTAAAGGAAAGAGAGCACAAGGGGATGGGGTAAGGGGGAATTTGAAGGAGCAACAGTTAAGGAAAAGTCATGAGAGAGAAAAGGAAAAAAACCATGATCAGGAAAGGGAGGAAGAAATTATACCCAGGTCATTAAATAGAGAGTAGAAGGCCAGTTTGACGAAGAAAAGAGGAGAGAGAGAAGTGTCCTTTGCGACACTGGGAGCAAGCAACGGCAAAGGCAGGACAAACTAAAAGCAAATGTGAAACAGAGAGAGGGATGCCGCATGGGTGGGAGGAGGCAACATCTCCCGTCATAAGATGCCCATTCGTGAGGCGAGTATGACCGATGCGTAGACGCATCAGAGCGGTTTCTGACCATCGGTCACGCTGGCAGGAGAAAAGGCCACCGTCGAATCGTGGGTTTCAACGCCCTCAAGGAATTCCCGATCACATCCTCCCACTGGTGCTGCCACCGCCGAAGGAATGGCTCCCGGAAAACCCTCGTAAAGTCCGACGCCGGGAGAGGCGGGTTAGGATCGAAAGGCAGGGAAGACCCCCCCCTCGCCGCGGCGTCCGCGCATTCGTTGCCCAAAATACCAACGTGGGAAGATACCCAACACAAGGCGACTACCTTACGGCGTGATGAAAGAAGGACCAGCCAGTCCTGAATCTGCCGCACCAGTGGGTGCGTAGAGACAAGAGGGAACAGGGCCTCAAGAGCGCTACGGGAGTCGGAATAAATAAATGTAGAAGGGAGCTGAAAAAGGAGCCGAAGGGCCAAAAGAATAGCCGATAGTTCCGCTGTAAAGATGGAAGCCGCTAGGGGGGGGGGAGGGATAATGATTTAGTTTCCGATGGGAAGACGGCCGCGTAGCCCACTCCAAGTGGAGAACGAGAGTCGTCTGTGACACTGGGATAGAATCAGCATGGGAAGAGGAATGGGATAAGAATAGTTACCGAAGGGCGGATGGATGGAACTGGACTTTGGTACAGTAGAAAGGAGGGAGTAGATAAGGAGAGAAGAAATGGTCCATGGGGGGTAGTTGGAGGGGGGAGAGGAGAGCTCTCGCCCCTCCATCCCCAGAGAAGACAGGAAGGTAGCCATTCGGAGACCAAACGGTCGGATCAAGTGGGGATGACGGTCAAAGCATGCCGCAGTGGAAGGACCGAAGAGGGATTGGAAGACCGGGGTGGGAGAGAACTGCCGAACACGGAAAAGGTATTTCGGACCCTCCAAGGTACGATGGGCATTCAATGGGATATGGCCACTCTCTGCATACAGGCTGACGATTGGAAAAGATCGGAATGCGCCAGTGCTGATGCGCACACCTAAGGAGCGCATCGGATCCAGCATGCGCAGAGCGGAGGCAGGAGCAGAGGAATAGGCCTGACAGCCATAATCCAACTTACTTTGGACCAGGAAGTAGTAGAGTCGCCAAAGAGTACGGCGGTCAGCACCCCAGTCAGTATGAGAGGTACCTAAGAAGGGTACAAGTCTGAAGGCATGAAGCCTTCAGAGACCTTAAGTGGGGGATCCAGGAGAGACGGGAATCAAGGAGGAGACCCAGAAATCTAGTTTCGGGCACAACAGGGACTGGTGATCCATAAAAAGAGAGGGAACGGCAGTGCAGCGGCGGCGGCGGCAAAAGTGCATTGCCACCGTTTTTGTAGGGGCAAATCAGAACCCGTCGTCTGTGGCCCATTTGGAAACCGAATCCAGGGCCCGCTGGAGAATACGTTCGAGGAAGGCAGATCGGGAGCCGGAGCAATATATGGCTAGGTCGTCGACATAAAGGGTGGCCTCCCTCCTGCGAATGCACGGGAGAGAGGGAGGTACCCACCTGAACTCGAAAGGAACGGGAAGTCAAAGTCGGAGATAAAGGAAAGGAGAAAACCTCGAAAGCCCAAGAGATAAAGTTTTCGCCAGGTTCACCACCGCAAGGTGGTGTCGTACGCTTTCTCTAAGTCAAAAAAGATTGCGTAAAGATGAAGTCGCTCTGCAAATGACACACGGACTGTAGTTTCCAACTGAACTAAAATGTCAGTGGTACTACGGCCCCTGCGAAAACCGGTGTGTAGGGGAAAGCAAATTGTGGCATTCTAGGTGCTACATCAGTCGCCGGGAAGCCACCTTCTCTAAAAGTTTAGAGAAGCAGTTAGTGAGGGCTATTGGGCAGTAATTGAGAGGAGACGTCAGGTCCTTAGCGGGTTTAGGAAAGGGGAGCACCACTGCTTCCTGCAAACAGGAGGGGAAGGTGCCCCCTACTCCGATCCAATTATAGAATGCGAGGAGAAAGAAAAACCGAAGGGTGGAGGTGGCGAAGCATTTCGAAATGAATGCCGTCAGGGCCGGGAGCAGAGTTGCCGCAAGAAACTAACGCCGATCTCAGCCCCGACACAGAAAAAAGACGGTTGTAGGGAAAATTATTGGGAGTCTGAAAAAGATGAGGGGAGCGAACAAGCGAAGCCTTACGGCGGAGGAAGGCAGGATCACGGTGGTCGTGTTGGGAGATGGAGGCGATGGTCGAGGCCAAGGTCTCGGCCACGCAGTAGGACAGGACACTGCGCGTCCGTCGATCATGAAGACAGGAGAAGGGTGAGAAGTGGATTTTCCTGAAATTTCCCGAATCTTGTTCCAGATTCGGGAGGAAAGGGTGTGGGAGGTGAGGGAGGAGACGTAAGCTCGCCAAGAAAAGCGGCGGGCTTCAGAGACCGTGCGACGGGCCTGAGCTCGCGCACGTTTAAAGGCTATCGAATTTGCTAGGGATGGATGGCGTTGAAGACTACGAAAGGCTGACCGATTCTGCCAATACCGATGAATCAGTACACTACTAGTTTTGAGGGACAGGTTCTTTACTGGTAAATATACTATTCAATTTGATGTAATAACATGTTTTATAGATTTAATGACTCACACATGTTTATACCCTCATGTAATCGCAAATTTCTTTAAAAATATCATCTTATTTGTTAAACTAATACAATAAATGTCATCTAATTTTTTTACAGTAAGGTAATATAATGGCTCCAAATAAATAAATCTCATACAAGAATAAGTTGAAAATTATTGTTCTCCATAAAGAAGGTAACACTCAAAGACGAATAGCTGCTAAAGCTGGAGTATCATTGTCTGCTGTTTTCAAAACATTTTCTCACCACTACAAACTGGGGATGGGGATGTGAAGAATAAAACAGGTTGAGGATGGAAGCGAAAAACATCTGAAAAGGATGAGTAGTAGTAGATAATGAGCAAGCGTAAAAGAAAGACTGGTAGGTGGGTGGGGAAGGGGAATGAGGGAGTGTGGAGGTTGGTTGTGTAATGTATTTTGGGTTCAAATTCACTAGTATATAAAAAGTTGTATTGTAGTAGCTGTTCATATAGACTTGCAGTAATCATAATGGAACCTTATCTTACTAATAATTGTGACGGTCGAGCTGCCTGCGAACTTACTTTGTTTCTTGGATGAGACTTGGGGGACAGGGGTAATCGAGGCCGGGGAAGAACATAGGCTATGTAGCTTGGCCTCCGGGGTCATCGGAGGCCTCTGTATTCCAGATTGGTTGAAAGATAGTGACATTATAGACACGTCATAAAATGGGCGGAGCCATATATATATATATATATATATATATTATATATTATGATGAATAAAACCACGAAGGAAAAAAGAAACCCAAAGGGGTGCTCAAGCGCTTTCGTCTAATGACATCCTCAGGAACAGTGTTCCTGAGGATGTCATTAGACGAAAGCGCTTGAGCACCCCTTTGTGTTTCTTTTTTCCTTCGTGGTTTTATTCATCATAAATACTTTTCACGTGTCACTTTCGTGAAATAATTTTTCATTATATATTATATATATATATATATATATAAGCACACCGGACAAAAAATTAGTCACCCCTCTCAGAATGTACCTAATAACGTGTGACGGCGCCTCTGGCCTTGATAACCGCACGAATCCGGCGAGGCAGAGACTCTACGAGGTTGTGCATGTACTGAACATCGATTTTGCCACTGGTTCATCAGCCGGTCCCGAAGTTCCGCCAGAGTCCGTGGGTGTCTATTCCTGCGCTTCACTTTCTGTTTCCAGCCTGAACAACACCTTCGACGCATTCAGGATTAAAGGCTTCATTGGACCTGCGATGTACTCGTCGCCTCCCATCATTGGAGAACAAACAAAAACGGGACTCATCGGACCAAATTACACGTTTCCAATCTGCCGCAGTCCAGTTTTTTGCCTCTGAGCCCATTTATAACGTGCCAATTTGTGACTTGCTGTTAACAGCGGCCTCTTCCGTGGTACCCTGCTCCAGATGTCCATCGCATGCAGTTCTCGTCGCAATGTCCGTTCGGAAATTGGTCGCTGGAGAACCTCATTGGTTTCTTGGAGCAATTGTTCTCTGGTTTGAAAACGATTTGCAGTTACTAGACGAGAAACATGGCGGCGGCCCCTATTGTCGAGAATTGTTTTCCGGCCACAGTTACGCCGTCGCTTGTCAGTTGATTGCGAACTACACCACTCTTTGTAAACTCGCTGGACAGTACGCGTTGACACACCAACAAATTGGGCTACTTCAGACATTTTGTGTCCGTGGGCTCTGCCAAACACGATGCTCCTTTTTGCCACTGAGTAACGTCTGCCTCACGACCCATTTTGCAGACTATATCCAACACACACTTTGTTCTTCACCACCTCACGAAACAGATCTGATCCTGTGTGCTACGTCACCGCTACTTGTCACTTACCAATGCTACATCAGCGCCCTGTGTGTGACCTTGAACTTCCTACTATCGGTGCTATTAGGGGTGACTATTTTTTCCGGTGTGCTTATATATATATATATATATATATATATATGTGTGGACCGGATATCCGCATCATTTTTAACATCCGCATCCGCACTTCTAAATGCGGATGTTATGCGGATATTACCTCTAATAAATTATGCAATTTACAATTAAATTAGCTTATAAAGTAACTTATAAGGCCCAGTCATGCACATTTCATATAAAGTA
The DNA here is from genome assembly GCA_023014485.1 of Bathynomus jamesi. Classification (NCBI taxonomy): domain Eukaryota; kingdom Metazoa; phylum Arthropoda; class Malacostraca; order Isopoda; family Cirolanidae; genus Bathynomus; species Bathynomus jamesi. Next base: position 421,806 of record JAJOZX010002374.1, read on the forward strand.
TTAATTATTAATGAACAAACAAATATATAAACCTCAAAATATAAATACAGTGTACCTGGTAACACAAAATTGAATGAAACTTGTTTCATTGAATTTTCTGTGGCTAAAAACTCTTGAGAAAATTATTATTTTTATCATAATGAAAACATTACTATTAATTTTAATTCTTATGCATTGCCTGCCATAATAGTAATATCACAAAATTTGAAGTTACAAAATATCCGCATATGTTGAAAAACTGACATCCGGTCCACCACTAATATATATATAGGACAAGGGGCCATGAAAATGAGGATGGAAAATACCCTCAGAATACGAGGCCCAAAGCTTTTCAATGACCCACCAAAAGAAGTGAAGAATCTCCAGCACACCGACCTGAATAACCAAGAACCAGCTGGACAGATTCCTGTGCAAAGTCCCTGACCAGCCATGCGTGGCTGGCTATGAGGGCAGGAGGAAATCAGCAATTCCCTCCTTCACCAAATCCCGCAAATGAGGCGGGATGTTGCAGAGGGGTCGACCACAGGTCGATCCTGAACAGTCGTTCAAACGCACCAAAAGTACACACACACACACATTTTATATATATATATATGTATATATATACACATATATATACACACACACACACTACCAGTCAAAAGTTTAAGTACACCCTGAAATATTCATAAATTTCAAATTTTGTTTAAGTTTTTTTATTTATTAACCAAGTTATCATAAATTCATAAACACAAACATGGGAACTTAACAAATCAGGACAATTTATCAAGAGCAAAGTCTAAATTTTAGATTCATCAAAATAGCCTCCTCTAGCAGCAATTACAGCAGAACAAATTCGAGGCATGCGCTCAACAAGAGAAAGAAGAGTCTGGTGAAAGTTGCTGCCAGCACTCTTGTAAGAGTTCCCAGAGCTTCTGAGCATTGGATGGCTGCTTGGCTTTCACTCGTCGATCCAGTTCAGGTAATTTTGACACAGCTTGGAAGTGTGTTTAGGATCGTTGTCGTGCTGCATTATGAACTGTTGGCTAACTAGTCGCAGTCCAGATGGGATGGCATGGCGCTGTAGAATGCTGTGATAGCCACGTTGGTTCAGTATTCCAGTGACTTTGTGGAGATCTCCAACTTGCTCCCCTGCAAAACATCCCCAGACCATCACACTTTCTCCACCGTGCTTCACTGTTAGAACAACACAGTGCTGTGTCATTCTTTCACCCGCTCTGCGCCGCACAAATACTTTGAGTTTGGATCCAAAAACTTTGAACTTGATTCGTCAGTCCAAAGGCCAAATTTCCACTGCTCAACAGTCCATTTTTGGTGTTTTTTTAGCCCAGGCAAGCCTTTTCTTTTTGTTCTGGAGTCTCAGCATTGGTTTCTTTGCTGCAGTTCGTCCTTTTAATCCTGCTTCTCTGAACAGTTGATGTTGAAGCTGTTGTACTTCTGTAGTTGTTCAGTTGGGCTTTGATTTCAGGTGCTGTGAGGCGTCTGTTGCGCAGACTGGTGACTCGGATATACTTGTCCTCAGAGTCTGTTGTGGTTCTTGGTCGCCCTGACCTTTTTCTGTCCTTATTTTGACCAGTTTCTTCGTACCGTTTAATGGCACAAGCAATCGCATTCACAAACTTTTAATTTTTTTGCAATTTGCCTCGGTGATTGGCCCTCATTTCTCAAAGTCACAATCGACTGTCTTTTTTCTGTTAACTGATCTTTGGCACCCATTTTTGCTTTTTGAAACCAGAAATATACCTTAAACTACACAGTTAGCTCCTCTGCAAGGATTTTGTGTAAAGACGTGCAGCGCATGTTAATAAATGAACACGTGTATTAAAATACTCCCGAAGAAACACTACCCCAGTAAAGACTTTTAAACTGTTTTTGGACCTTTGTGCAGAGCTAATGGCATTAATTTTAGGTTGCATGCTAGACGTAAATTAACACATTTCGAAGGCTACTTTGAAGAAGCTTCTGTACTACAACACACTGTATAGGGCAAATGCAATGAAGCATACAGTAAGAAAGCCAAGTAAGCAAATTCATCTCTAGTACCTGTTAAGTTTACATTTGAAGTTCATGTCATGAGCTAAGCAGCAAAACATTTGAAATTAGTAGGTGTACTTAAACTTTTGACTGGTAGTACACACACACACACACACACACACACACACACACACACACCACACACACACGAGGAGCACTCAAAATATTTTGCCCACCCTTTTTTTTCTTAGCTAAATAATAGGCCATGGGGCTGAAATGCCTTTTCGGCCGTAAGTTTGAACTTTCTGCGATTCACATAACCGGATTTTTTTCAGTTTGAACCTCCCCTCCTTGTATAAAACCGCTTTTAAACGCCCTTGTAAAAAACCGATGGATAACGCAGTTTTGAAAATAGTGTTTGACAGAGCTATTAGCGAGTTCTTAACCGCAGAGAATGAAACAGTTGGAAATATTCACAAACGTCTACGGAGATGCTGTTGTTGATCGAAGCAAAGTTGGACGTTGGTCTAAACGTGAGAGATCGGAGAGGGGAGGGAGAGTCAGCCTCGATGATGAGCCACGCAGCGGACGCCCGGCATCGGCTGTCACATCTCACACTGTGCAACGTGCTAACATCATCATTCGATCAAATCGGCGTGTCACATACAAGGAGCTATCACTGGAGTTAGGAATTAGTGAAGGAAGTGTGAATACGAGAATTCAGCAACTGGGATACTTAAAAGTGTGTTCACGGTTTGTTCCTCGCAAACTGACCAAGAAAATCACAAAGTCCAAAGAAAAGATTGCTTCAGAGTCGTTGGTTCGATACGAGACAGAAGGGGATGACTTCCTTTCACGAATTGTGACTGGGGATGAGACTTGGGTACACCACTTTTAACTTTAAACAAAACGCCATCGATGAGTGGCATCACGCAGACTCGCCACGCAAGAGTTCAAAATGGCTCCCTCTGCAGGAAAGGTTACGGCCACCATCTTTTGGGACATGAAAGGGGTGATTCTGGTGGACATTATGAAGAAAGGACAATCAACGGAAGACCATAACAGTTTGCAAACAAGGGAGGCCATCACAAAAATGCGCTTGACTGTTACCCACCCTCCATACAGCCCGGATCTGGCACCTTCCGACTTTCATTTGTATGGGCCAATGAAGGATGCTACTCGTGAAAGGAAGTTTCAGTGACGATGAGGTTATTGTTGAGGCTAAGAGATGGCTCCAGCGGAACCCAGCGAACTTTCACCAGCAAGGAATAAAGGCCCTTGTTTCGAGGTGGAGGAAAGCCGTAGAAAAGGTTGGAGACTATGTGGAAATAAAACTTATGAGAAAGGGTATGTAACTACTTGTGTACAAAATTTCTGGAACTTGCAAGAAAAATTGGTAAGAAAAAAAAAGTTTGGAGCAAAATATATTGAGTGGCCCTCGTACACACACACACACACACCACACACACACACCACACACACACACAGTGTGCAACCAGCCATTTCGGGAAGTGGCTAAAATCTTCAGCCATTTCGCGAAATGGCTAAATTCCACCTTGGTCATTTCGTGAAGTGACCAAGTGAAACAGCCAAGTAGTATAGCCGCGAAAAGAACGTGTAAGAATGTTGCAAAGGGGGTGGGGGAATGCTGCAGATGCAACAAGGGGTCATGAAACTTGGAGGCGGTGTTATCCCCCAAGAGAAAGGAAGAGAGTGTTCACCTGGCAAGAGCCAAGTGCATATTAACACTTCAGCAGACCCGCCTTCCTCTTATAGGCCCCTAATCAGCCAGTTGGCTTAGAAGGAGCCAAAGGGGAGAGGGAAGGGTCTTCGGGGGCAGAAGGGAGGATGACCTCCCCCCAATGGGTTACCTTAACCTAAGAGGGGAGAGAAAGGAGAGACGGAGGAGGGCTTTGGGGGAGAAGTTGGGATGTCCTTACTCCCACAAAGGGAAATCTAACCTAAGTCTTAACCTAAGAAGGAAGGATAGTTCTTTACTCCACCCAAGTTCGCATCTTTATTGTTTTGTTTTTTTTCTGTTTAAGGTGCTTTCAACCCTGCTGGATTATTGACACCATTTTTTTTTTTTTTTTGTAGAGAAAGGTGGTGAAAGAAGTAGTAGAAGGAAATGGGAAGCGAAGCCAAGCGGGTCTTATATAGAGGAAGGTTGAGTTGCCAGATACCATTTTTTATTTTAATTGTTCAGGTATACATTATTAGGGTATTAGGGTAGATACCACCATTTTTTAATTCGTTACCAAGCAAGTGAACTTTCTCTCTAAATTATTAAAACAATATTAATAAAAGGAATACATTTAAACTGAATATAAACCACCATTCTGTTTTGAAATAAATAAATTTAAATACACACTCCTATACATACGACGGAATGATTAAAAATAAAAATAAAGTGTATAAACATCAATACAGGCGAAATACACACACAAACACAATTGTATTTGAACGACTTTCTCCTTACCTTTATATATATACATTATATTATATATATATATATATATATATATATAGGGTGTCCATAAATTATTCACCCCATATAAGCCTTAATAAATTCGTTATTAATAGGAGCTATCTTAAAACGGTTTGCGGCAATTAATAACACAGAATTTTTTTTTCTTATTTCGCAGAACAACAACTAAGGGCACAATGGCGACAGTGAAGGAGAAAGCAATGTGTGTGCTGTGGATGTGGGAAAGCAAATCTCCATTTTTTGAACAATGTCGTTTTCAGTGATGAAGCGACATTCCATCCGTCTGGTAAAGTCAATAGACACAATTGCCGTATATGGGGATCAGAAAATCCGCATGAATTTATTGAACACGAACGCAACAGTCCCAAGATAAACGTTTGGTGTGCTCTCTCCCATAACCGTGTGACTGGACCATTTTTCTTCCATGAGAACACTGTGAAGGCTACATCTTTCAGCAAGATGGGGCACCGCCACACTGGGGATTAAAAGTGCGGAGGTTCCTCAATGAAAAGTTCCCTTCTCGTTAGATCGGGCGAGATGGCCCCATTCCATGGCCTCCTCGTTCCCCGGATATCACGCCACTGGATTTCTTTTTATGGGGCTACACAAAGGACAGAGTGTATGCAAAGAAGGTTAACATCACAGAATTAAGACACCGGATTGAAGACACATTAGCTTCCATCACGCAAGACATGCTTAATGTTTGGAACGAAATCATCTATCGCCTTGATTTTCTGCGTGCTACCAATGGGGCTCACGTGGAGGTTTACTGAGTTAAAACAAAAATTTCTTGAGTTGTTATTAATTGCCGCAAACCGTTTTAAGATAGCTCCTATAATAACGAATTTATTAAGGCTTATAACGGGGTGAATAATTTATGGACACCCTGTATATATATAAACGGACTTTCTCCTTTAAGAGAATTAATCACCAATATTAACAATATAAGAATTCACTAGACAATGGGCTCAGCAAAAGAAATCGTTCCATTAATCTCTAAGAATAATATTCAGTTTTCCTTCATTAAACCTTACTATGTACACTGTATTTAATTTTGTCATTCCTTATATATATACACACACACACAATTATATTAAATAAATAAATTGGAAATAAGCACATTCACTTTGTATTCAATTTTCCTTCACTAAAGTCTTAGAATGTACACTATTTAATTTTGTCATTCCTTATATTATATTATATTATATATATATATATATATATATATATATATATAAACGGACCTTCTCCTTAAAATGAATTAATTATTAAAACAATATTAACATTAAAAAATTCACTAAACAATTGGCTTAGCAATAATTAATAATTAATTCATTTTAAGGAGAAGGTCCGTTTATATATATATATATATATAAACGGACCTTCTCCTTAAAATGAATTAATTATTAAAACAATATTAACATTAAAAAATTCACTAAACAATTGGCTTAGCAAAAGAAATTGTTCCATTAACATTCTCAAATCTATATACAAACGCGCGCACACTATCTTCTACCGCACAAAAAATATAAAAAAATTACACAAACACGCACACATTAAATAATTATTCTCATTCAATAACATATTTTAACATTGTGTTCAGACGGGGAGGAATTGGTGGCAGGTAAGCAAAAAGTCCAACGATATTTAAGCCCGAGGCTTTTTTAAAACCGCAAACTGGCGAGAAAGGAATGTGTCACAACTTTCTCTCTCAAAGAGAGACTTCGCTCTGTAAGCGACTGTCCCCTGTATATATATATAAAAAGTTAACTTTGCTGTTTGTGTTAACGTCTCTGTTATTGATTTTAAATCAGTTAAGTGATAATTATCAGAAATCAACTTAGAGGTTTTTTTCAAAATTAACACACACACAATTATGTTAAATAAATAAATATACACTTCAACTTCTATGCACAAAAAAATAAAATACAAAACGTATGGCCATCAATATAGCAGGGCAGTCGAAATATAATATATAAATATATAAATATATATATAGTGTAATATATATACAGGGTGTCCCGTAAGTCTGGACCCATAGGGAAAAATAATAAAATTACAAAATAGTCCAAAAATTTATTACATAATCTGTTCAAAGTGTCCGCCGTTGTGTCGCACACATAGTTGAAGACGCAATCTCCACTGCGACAGCACTTTCTGAATCACTGTCGCAGAAATTTCTTGACACGCCTCCACAATGCGTGCTTTAAGGTGGAAAATGTTCTGAAGTTTGACCTCGTACACTTTGGCTTTCAAGTGGCCCCACAAATAAAACTCCAGCGGAGTAAGATCATAATAAAAAAATAATAAAATAATAATAAAAATAATAAAAAAATATATTATAAATAAATTTTTGGACTATTTTGTAATTTTATTATTTTTCCCTATGGGTCCAGACTTACGGGACACCCTGTATATATAATATATATATATATATATATATATATATATGTGTAATATATGTATATATATATATATATATATAGTATAATAATATATATATATAGTGTATATATATATGTATATATATATATATATATATATATAATATATTATATATATATATACACACACAAAAACTATCTATATATATATTATATATATATATATATATATATATATATATATATATATATATATATATATATATACACCACACACACAATTGTTAAATATATAAATACACTCACTTTGTTTTCGAAACACTAAACACTTAATCGAGTTTACAATCACATCTTTGTTGCATTGCACTACGCGGTTCCTTCACACCATACGTACACTTATCTCGTGTACACAGTTAGTGGGAAATAAAACGCACCACAAAAGTGTAATAAAAAGAATAGCTTCAGAGTTCTTTCACACCGTGCGTACACTTACCTCGTGTACACTTTCCACATTGTGTACGGTAACTAATGCAGTAACTCTTTCAAAATTTGATGTGAAAGATGCAAAAGTATAATGAAAACAGAATAGCTTCAGAGTTCATTCACGCCATGCGTACACCTATTTCGTGTACACATTATATATATGTCAAAGTCGAAATATTTATTTGCGAAATCAATGAATGACATGAATAATCCCCTATTAAATTTTCTGAAATCCAATTAATAATTTTTTTTTTAAAACCACAAAAATTCTTGTTTCGTCTGGTGATTTAAAAATAAAAAATACTATTCTAAATATCGCATCCGATGTTTTAAACAATACATTTAAAACTATTTGCATTACACGCAGTGGCGAAGCAAGTGTGTCACAGGCCCCTAACAAAATTTTTATTATACATTTGTATTGCTTTTCTTTGCATTATTTAGCATATATTTAAGAATTATGATACTACTTGTATGCATAGAAGCATAGAAGGCAAAACATTATGCAAAATTTTAGCTTTAAAAAGGATATCGTGAAATACTTACATCAGAACTTGACTTTTCTTGCCTTTCTTTCAACAAATTCATTAATTAAATCCTCCAAGTTAATATTTCTAGCTTTCTTATTTTCAATTGACATAATTGAGAGTCCATTTAATCTTTTTTCATTCATAGAATTTCGAAGATAGTTCTTTATTAGTTTAAATTTTGAAAACGATCTCTCTGCACTTGAAACTGTTACAGGAATTGAGGAACAATGTTATGGCAGTCACAACTTCGGGAAAACTTGGGCACAAAGTACTGTTGTCTTTAAAAATTAATATAGCTCATGGATTGTCATATTTTTCAATGTCTGTTTTTAAGCACATTCGAAGAGTAATTGACTTGGAAATCCGGAGAAAATATCATTTTCATATTTATTTACTAACTTTGTTGCTCTCTCAAATAACTTCATCACTTTTTGAAACTAGATTTACAGGATAGAAAATGCTGAAATGATCTGCTACATCCTTAAGACTGCAAAAACTACTTTTCAACTGATTATGACATCTAGGCTTCTATAAAATACATTTACTTTGAAGTTACTTTCATTCTCACATAGCTCATCAAAATGTCTTTTTACTTTTTTAACACGTTTTTGCTGAAATTTAACTTCAACTCCCCATCTATTAGCTATTTGTATTGCTGAATTTTTAATGTCATTAAAGTCGTTTCTAACAACCACTAAAGATTCTCTAGCATATCACAATATCTTCACTGCTTTGTCTAGCAACATTTGCTCACTTTGTAGGGTTTTCTGAAACTGCATTAATAATTTCTAACAATTTGGTTTGAAGTATTATTAGAAAAAATAAACCTATACTTTAAAGCTTGCAATCTATTACATACTTTTCGCCGATGTTCAGGATTTAATACAGGTTTTAAAATAGATTGTTTCAACAACTCGTCTCTGAAATCTTAATGTTCCGAAATACCCTATTCTAAATATCGCATCCGATGTTTTAAACAATACATTTAAAACTATATCCGTAAGAACTAAACTAACAATAGCACTTCTTTTCGTTGTAAAGACATCACATAATTTCACAGAAATACAAAAATATGGAAAAATTCACTATATATATATATATATATATATATATATGTCTATATATATAATTATATATATATTACACACACATACATACAGTGGTCTACTTCTCGAGTAAACACGAGGCTTGAGAAACTGATTCATAATTCATCACATTGCTACACACACATTTTAAAAGAAACTTTATATTCACCGAAGCCACACAACCCATCTTAAAAATGGATTTTACATGTACGGTCATCAAAGATTGATGTAATTTTAATTCTTCTCATTTTGTTTTAAAGTTTTAAGACATAATTCACTGAACAAAAGATGTCGAAACGTCTGAAGTATAAAAAAAACGAAAATGTTTGCTGTTGTGTTGGTCCTTCTTTTCATATATAATATATGTCGGAAAACAATAACAGCCCCTCCTCCCCTTAAAAAAGATATTTGTAAATTGGGAAATACATTTTGATTGATATTATAATAAAAGATTCATGTTCATCCACTTTTTCTTTTATTCCCCCCGTTTTACTGTAAGATACACACCCACACAGATTACTTTAGCATGAACGCATTAAATATAATATAAAGCCAGCAGTGATTCCTATTCAATCTTACTTCCTTAATAACTAATTATTTAAGTGATAACAAAAGTGCCAAAGGGAAAATCCAGGAGATTGGAGATTTTTACGATGTGAAGTAAGTTCTTAATAAGAGTAAACTTCTATTTTATTGATACATTACCCAAATTAATGTACACTAGTTGTCAGATTCGCTTTACAACCACCAATGGTTATAGTCCTTGATTTTAGTCATACATACAGGGTGTCCCGTAAGTCTGGACCCATAGGGATTTATAATATATTTTTTATTATGTTGCAGGTAAACCATATCACTGACTAGAGAGAGAGAGTTCAAGTTTGTGGGGCCACTTGAAAGCCAAAGTGTACGAGGTCAAAATTCAGAACATTTTCACCTTAAAGCACGCATTGTGGAGGCGTGTCAAGAAATTTCTGCGACTGTGATTCAGAAAGTGCGTCACAGTGGAGATTGAGTCTTGAACTATGTGCGCGACACAACGGCGGACACTTTGAACAGATTGTAATAAATTTTTGGACTATTTTGTAATTTTATTAATTTTGCCCTATGGGTCCAGACTTACGGGACACCCTGTAGATCAAAAGTTGAAAGATGTCGCTACTGAAGTCTCATGCTTATATAGCTAATAATAGTTATCTGTAACCCACTCGACTAATATCATAACACCTTTTTTCTAACTCGCATATAGGGACAGTCGCGGAAGAAAGTTTGTGAACGGTTTTTTCATAATTCAGTAATTGGCAACCGTTTCATATTTATTACGTCATACTTGCATGAGAGGACACGAAGATTATTGCAGGTTCAACCTAATCGACCCCAACTAAATACTGTACTGCTAAACTCTCATCACAAGTTGGCACAAAGAGAGTGGCAGGTATGGAAATTTAATGAACATTTATACGTTTAAAGTAACAAATAAACGTCATTTGAAATGTTTGTGATACAAAATGATTAACAAAATATTTACCCATTCACTATGAGTGAATAAATAAAAAATGTAAAAAGTAGATATATTTCCAGAAAGTAACCGGGACGAGGTTCTTCAGTGAATTTGAAGACCAACAGTACTCAAATTTAAGTTCTTAATTGCTCAAAGAATATGTACAAATTACAAGGACAAACACAGTTTTAAGTACTATATCTTAAAAACTGCCAAATTTGAGGAAGTATAATATTCATTACATAGTTTATAAATGAAAGGTTTTAATATTTTTACACACGCAGTAACTAAGATTCATTTTTTCAAAAGAATAATTTAACAGTACACACTATTGCCATTTACAGTGTGTAAATGATTTGAACGTAAGTAACTGGCCATCTTTTGTGTAAAATAATGTGACGATCTATGGCTAAGTCTTCATTTCGGTGCTACTTTAGTATGCGGTCTACCTACGATTCGGCGGTCTACCTTTTAATTATATCTTATTATCTTGTTTACTAATTGCTTGTTTATATCCCGATGTCAATCGCCCTTGACGATTGGTTAGGTTTAGTCATGATATTTTCATTAGTTTTAACAAATATCATGACTAAACCTAACCAATCTTAGGTAGACCGCATATTAAAGTAGCACCTTCATTTCAATACATTAAACCTTATAAAACAAACTTATTTTTTACATGTATTTTATTTTTCTTTCGTAAAAACAAATTTTTAGTTTTAGACGCAAGATGGGTATAATATATAAGGGGGAAATAATTTCACAATTTAGTTTTCATTTTTATTGACTTAACATGTAGATTTAAATAACTTCATCATCAAGTAACACCGTGGATAAGCTAGAGCTAGCCTGAACTCGATGTGTAACATTAGCGCAACTTCTCGATTGATATATACACATACACACTATATATATATATATATATATATATATATATATATATAGATAATAGAAGTTTCAGTATTTTGGTAAATATATTTATATTTAGATGCTATATTGACGTATTTGATCAGTGACGAAAATATATACATATGTACAACGGATCAGAGAAATAGATTAGCACATGGTTAACAAGCACTGATTAAAAGCGGCCACCACAGGAGGCCAACGGCATCTGCTTGATGGTGGGCCTGCGTCAAACACAATTCTGTTGTTGCTGTTGCTGATTGAGACAAGATAGACAAGAGAAGTTATGTGGTCGACTTCCATGCTCAAATCTCGTCGTCCTAGGACTGCTCAGAACAACAAGATGTGAGATCGAACCCACATGAACACAAAATTTTGGGATTGAAAAAATAAGTCTGAGCATTGTTCCTGTTCTAAATCAGATTTTGATCGTTTTGGTAAAATTGAGGAAACTTCTGCCTGTTTCCTAATCAGAAAAACAGCATTTTTCCGATATGGTGCAGGGATTCGTTGCAACCACATTCACTACTCGAGTCTACTTCACGATCACTGTCTTCTAATCTAGATTTACACTTCACTAATGCAATAAATGGATGAATAATGATTTTGGTAGGTATTATTATTATCACCACAATCGATAGGCATCACTGACGTCACCACTGGGGTAATGGTCACTTCAGTTAATGTTGTGGGTGCACGAGATGGGTCGGGGGCAAACTCCTCAGGTTGCCCTTGTGGTTGGTAAAATATGGTGGTAATTCTGTGCTTCTCCTAGATAAACAAAACGGGCTTTATGTAACACAGAGGCAACTAATAAGGATTTATGCAAAGATGCACCAGTTCTACCGGAACGGCAGGACGCAATTTTACCGCGCGAAATATTTATCAACTTGTGTATTTCAAACAAGTTTGAAACGGCAGATATCATTGGTCAAGGCACAGACACACAACTGACACGACTCTACCGGGCTAGGGTGGCCCACTTTTCAATTTTTTTTTAAAAGTATAGGTTATCGTAGTTTTTCCCATTATTTGGCACTATACTAGCACATTGGTACCATTTTCACAAAAATTGATCAATATTTAGGGGTCTCGCATCGACCTTGAAATTACGTTTTTTTTTTTCAATGCGTATTTTTAACTTTTTACTGAATCAAGATAAATCATTAAGTAGGGATGTTTTCTGAATCCCCTTGATGAGAGAAGTCGTTTGGTGTGCCTTCCAATGTCATACGACTAACGGTTTAAAAGTTGTGCCTGTATACAGGTAATACCAATGTGCTAGTATAGTGCCAAATAATGGGAAAAAACCACGATCACCTATACTTTTCAAAAAAATCAGCAAATAGCAGACAAATAAGGAAGAAACAATAACTTAAACAATCACTTTTGCATTATAGTGACCACTATCACGTCACTGGCTGCAACGTTGTCCCTCTGTGCTATGTCATCGTGGCGAGTGATGACTTCTTGAAGTCGCCGAGCTCTTTCCGGTTCTTTTCCACCACTTGCAGAAGATCCTGCAGCTGTGCCTCGTCCTTTGTGACCGTGTTCGCAAAGTCTTGTATCAGTTGAACTCTCTTTCAGCGACGTCATTGGTGACCCTGGAGATTAGAGATCACATCCTTCAGACAAGTCCTCGTTCTCGTCCCACTTATCAGTTGGCAGGATGAGCCACGAAGACCCATACATCTTCAGACCTGCAAATAAGAACCAGGAGGACTCGTCGATCAGGTCGGGGAGTAGCGTCATCTCGTCGACTGAGACGTTCTCATATGTGAAGTGTTTGGGTACAGGGAGGTGGGACAGCTTCTCTGCCATCTGTTGCTTCACAGTGCCATCCACCTTGTTGCTGCATAGAGCGAAGATGACGGTCTGAGGCCTCAGATACCAGAAGTGCCGCCTCATCACTGCCAGTGACGCTTCTGCCACTTCGCGGTCCACTGCCCTATACCTCAGAAAACGCTGGTATAGTACCAGGTCATTCAACGGCGCATCAGCTGCTACAGGGGCCGCCAACCAGGCTGGTACGTACAGAAGAGCGATGACCACGATCCTGTGCAGTTTGTCGACCAGCTCGGCGTTGAGCTCCAGCTGCCTACTGAACATCAGCAGTTTTGTGTAGTAGATGACCTGAAACAGAATAGGCACCATTGTAAGTAAGACAGGTTTATTGTTACCAATTACTTTGCGTTATAATGAAATGTTTATCTTTGAATAACATTTAAACTTCTCTAGATTATTTTTGTTTGAAAATACTAACTTTAGCCATCCATCTTGCGTGGTGGTAGGCTCCTGGGCGCATGAGGTGAATGCCACGGCGTGGTTGTGTCCCGAGTACCAGGAGCGTGATCTCTGCCACTTCCCGGTAATCGTCTCTGACGAAACCACGAGATCGAGCTCGTCCCATCTTCAAAAATAATAAACAAGAAAATTGTGAGAAAACTCTGAAGTTCCGGTTTGGCTTGCTCTTTATTTGTAGCTTCAAGAGTTCTTCCAGTTATGGTTGCCATCGATTTGTCCATGACAAAGGATGAGGAACTCAGACAGAATTTCAAAATGTTATGATCTGCAAAACAAGAAATAAGTTAGGTACCTGGCACAGGCATAGTGCATTTTCTAATTACCTATATACATTATACATTCCGCCCGGGTATGGTGACTCATTTTTTTTGAAAAGTATAGGTAATCGTGGTTTTTCCAATTATTTGGCACTATACTAGCACATTGGTATTACCTGTATACAGGCACAACCTTTAAACCGTTAGTCGTATGACATTGGCAGGCACACCAAACGACTTCTCTCATTAAGAGGATTCAGAAAACATCCCTACTTAATGATTTATCTTGATTCAGTAAAAAGTTAAAAAGTACACATTTTAAAAAAAGAACGTAATTTCAAGGTCGATGCGAGACCCCTAAATATTGATCAATTTCTGTAAAAATGGTACCAATGTGCTAATATAGTGCCAAATAATGGGAAAAACCACGATCACCTATACTTTTCAAAAAAAATTGAAAAGTGGGCCACCCTACCTGAGTCTACCCTCTACTTCCAATCTTGTAATGAATTAAAGTGAAAGTTTCGCATGCTTTTATGCAATGTCGTTGAGTGTGTCTGATCTTCAGGTGATCCTAAGTCTTTGTAGGTTGTACGTCAGTTACTTACGTTCTCATCATTTACACATACTGTAAATGCCAAGTGTGTACTGTTAAATTATTCTTTTGAAAAATGAATAAGTTACGCGTGTATATAAATATTAAAACCTTTCATTTATAAACTATGTAATGAATATTATGCTTCCTCAAATTTGGCAGTTTTTAAGATATAGTACTTAAAACTGTTTGTAGTATGTCCTTGTAATTTGTACATATTCTTTGAACAATTAAGAACTTAAATTTGAGTACTGCTGGTCCTCAAATTCACTGAAGAACCTCGTCCCAGTTACTTTCTGGAAATATATCTACTTTTTACATTCTTATTTTTATTTATTCACTGTTTCATAGTGAATGGGTAAATATTTTGTTAATCATTTTGTATCACAAACATTTCAAATGACGTTTATTTGTTACTTTAAACGTATAAATGTTCATTAAATTTCCATACCTGCCACTCTCTTTGTGCCAACTTGTGATTAGAGTTTAGCAGTACAGTATTTAGTTGGGGGTCGATTAGGTTGAACCTGCAATAATCATCTTCGAGTCCTCTCATGCAAGTATGACGTAATAAATATGAAACGGTTGCCAATTACTGAAATATGAAAATAAAACCGTTCACAAACTTTCTTCCGCGACTGTTCCTGTGTAGAAAAAAGGTGTTATGATATAGTCGAGGGGTTAGAGATAATTATTAGCTATATAAGCATGAGACTTCAGTAGCGACATTTTTCAACTTTTGATCTATGTACATTGTACAGTATGACTAAAATCAAGGACTATAACAATTGGTGGTTGTAAACAGAATCTCGCAACTAGTGTACATTAATTCGGATAATGCATCAATAAAATAGAAGTTTACTTTATTAAGAACTTATTTCACTTCGTAAAAATCTCCAATCTCCTCGATCTTCCCTTTGGCACTTTTGTTATCACTTAATTAAATAATTAATTAGTTATTAAGGAAGTAAGATTGAATAGGAATCACTGCTGGCTTTATATTATATTTAATGCGTTCATGCTAAATTAATCTGTGTGGGTGTGTATCTTACAGTAAAACGGGGGAAATAAAAGTGGATGAACATGAATCTTTTATATCAGAATCAAAATGTATTTCCCAATTTACAAATCTTTTTTAAAGGGGAGGAGGGGCTGTTATTGTTCTCCCTGACATATATATATATATATATATATATATTATTATATACAGGGTGTTCGAAAACTTTCTGTACAAATTGTAATGGGGGATAGGCAACACCAAGACAAACCCTTTTCGTCTATAAGTGTATGTCCGCTGACGTCACCATTCGGCGCGAGGGCACTGCTGCAATTGGCTAAAAGGTGAAGTGGGCTAGACTCGCGCTTGCCGCGGGCATTCTTAAATCGGACGTAGTACGCGTAACATGTTTATTTAAAGGTGCTGAAAGTTGCGACCGGTAGCATCAATGCATGCCCAACAGCGTCGAAGCATTGACCGACGTACACGTCGAAAGATTCCCGGCATTTCGGGAACAGTTCCAGCGGCGACAGCGATTCTTGCTACGAGGTCTTCTGAGTAAATGGGAGTCTCGTACACGAGGTTCTTCATGTGTCCCAACAGGAAGAAATCGAGGCATGTTAAATCGGGCGATCTCGGTGGCCAGGCTACGGGGCCACCCCGGCCTATCCATCGGTCCCTAAAAGTGGCGTTCAGATAATCCCGCACATCGTTCCTGGAGTGTGCTGGGCCCCGTCGTGTTGAAACCACATTCGTCTACGAATAGCCACGGGAACATATTCCAGCAGTTCCGGCAACGTTTCTTCAAGAAATATCCGATAAACCCGCCCATCGAGTCGGGCAGGCAGCAGGCACGGCCCAATCAACTTGCCATGGACGATACCCGCCCAAACATTGACGGCGAACCGTTCTTGATGAGCATGCACCCGTGTAGCATGTGGATTTGCGTGCGCCCACACGTGAGAATTGTGCATGTTAAACACACCCTCACGTGTGAAACAGGCCTCATCTGAGAACAGCACATAAGCCGGAAAATTAGGCTGCACCGCTGTCTGCTGCAGAAACCAGCGTGCGAATTCCACACGAAGAGGTAATCACGAGGTTGTAATGCCTGGACACTCTGACGATGAAACTGATGTAACTGCTGCTCGTGCAACACTCTCCAGACCAATCGTGGTTCACACCGAGGATACGTGCAACACCTCGCGTGCTTGCGCTTGGATTGTCCTCAAATCGCCGTAGGATTTCTTCTTCCATGTCAGGAGTGCGCACGTTTCTCTCCCGACCAGTGCCATGCATGTTTGCATGGAATGTTCCAGTTTCTCGCAGTCGCCGATGCAAATGCGCAAACGTTTGGTGGTTTGGCACACGTCTGTTTGGGAAGCGCTGTCGGTACAACCTCACAGCAGCTCTTCCGTTTCCATTGGCAGCCCCATACACCATATGCATGTCAGCCATCTCAGCAGTCGTGAAGCGCTCCATGTTACGCGTACTACGTCCGATTTAAGAATGCCCGCGGCAAGCGCGAGTCTAGCCCACTTCACCTTTTAGCCAATTGCAGCGGCGCCCTCTCGCGCCGAATGGTGACGTCAGCGGACATACACTTATAGACGAAAAGGGTTTGTCTTGGTGTTGCCTATCCCCCATTACAATTTGTACATAAAGTTTTCAAACACCCTGTGTGTGTGTATATATATATATATATATATATATATATATGAAAAGAAGGACCAACACAACAGCAAACATTTTCGTTTATTTTTTATACTTCAGACGTTTCGACAAATCTTTTGTCATCAATCATCATCAGCGAATAATAAGTCTTAACCTTAAAACAAAAATGAGAATAATTAAAATTACATCAATCTTTGATGACCGTACATGTAAAACCCATTTTTAAGATGTTTTGTGGCTTCGGTGAATATAAAATTTTTTAAAATGCGTTTGTAGCAATGTGATGAATTATGAATCAGTTTCTCAAGCCTCGTGTTTACTCGAGAAGTAGACCACTATCTATATATATTTTTTTCTCTCTCTAATTTACCGCCGATTCGTACCTAAAGAAAGCGGTACATATCTCGGCGAGGCAGTAAGTGGGTGATGTTACTGTGCTGGGGGTGGTAGACTAGGGGAGTGAGTAAAGGTCAGTTGCTGGATAGTGGGTAGGAGGGGTACGGTTTTAGATGCGATGGAGTAGATGGGAGTAAGGAAGAGAATCGCTTCCGT
This sequence comes from Bathynomus jamesi, assembly GCA_023014485.1. Lineage (NCBI taxonomy): Eukaryota > Metazoa > Arthropoda > Malacostraca > Isopoda > Cirolanidae > Bathynomus > Bathynomus jamesi. The sequence continues at coordinate 439,536 of JAJOZX010002374.1, forward strand.
TGAAAAGTGGGGGCCTTCGGATAGTATGGATCGTAGACGGTCGGGTATGGGATTTTCGGCCGAAAGGGAAACACCTGCGACGAAGAGCGGACAACTTTGGGCATTCCACCAGGTGTGACAGTGATAGGGGTATGGCAGGTAGGGCAAAGCGGGGCTGGCGATTTCACCATAAGGTGTCCGTAGGTGATGCGGGTGTGGCCTAGGCGGAGACGGACTAGGATTACTTCTTTATGGCGGGACCTGTGGAATGAGGCCCAGTATCCTGTTTGTGGCTTGATCATGTGGAGTTTATATTGTGTGGCCTGGTCCCATTCCCGCTGCCATATGGAGCGGAAGTGGGAGCGGAAAGTCGGGAAGTCGGAGAAGGGGAGGGGACTGGAGGAGGCCGGCAGTGAGCAGGCCGTCTTTGCTGTGCGGTCCGCCGCCTCGTTATCCTGGATGCCGACATGAGCCGGGACCCAGCAGAAAGCGACTGTCTTGTGTTGGAAGGTCGTTAAAAAGTGGAAGGTTTGCTGGATGGTACAGACGAGCGGGTGAGGAGAGTTAAATCTTTCTAGGGAGAGAAGTGCACTTTGGGAATCCGAATAAATGACGAAAGAGCTGGCAGAGTGGGTGCGCACAATATCGAGGGCCTCCGTAATCGCGAAAAGTTCCGCCGAAAAAAAGGAGCCCTCGCGGGGCAGGCCGACGCCCCGGGAAAGCGGCTGGGACAGAATCACCGCTGAGGAGGCCACACCAACTTCCGAGCGGAAACAATCTGTGTAAATGGCGACTGCGTCCGGGTGTTGGGTTGCGTGTTCGCGGAAGTGACCTGTATTTCATGGCGCTCGTGGTATTCTTCGGTAGGGCGCACAGATCCTTGCAAAACTTGATAGGGGTGAGGATCCAGGGGGGATAGATGCTGAATGAAATGGGGATAACCGAGGGGGGCGGGCATGTTGAAAAGATCAAGGAAAGAGCGGACCGCTTCAGTGAAGTGCCAGCTCCGTCCCTGAGTTGGTAATTCTGAAACCGCCGTGCCCAGAAGCGAAGAAGGTAGCCTCTGTGCACGGAGGTATGTCCTCATGAGTAGACCCCGTCGGTGGGCGAGAGGCAGATGATCGCATTCCACTTGGAGACTGGAGGCTGGGGAGGAGCGGAAAGCACCGGTGGCGAGGCGGAGGCCTCTATTAAGTACCGGGTCCAGGATACGGAGGCGGGAGGTGGAGGCTGAACCGTAAACTGCACTACCATAGTCCAGCTTCGACTGTACTATGGAAGTGTAAAGGCGAAGAAGAGAGCGTCGATCTGCACCCCATGTGGTGTGAGAGAAGTGATCCAGGAGAGCGAGGGGGCATCGAAGGGATTGCTTTAGGTGCTTGAGATGGGGAACCCAATTGAGCCGTCGGTCTAGGGTCATGCCCAGAAAACGCGTGGAGGGTACCACCTCAAGAGGACTGCCGTATAATGTGACAGAGGGTAGAGGAAGGGTTGTGGGTCTTCTTCTACTGAAGACCATACACTTGGACTTAGGGATGGAGAGGCGGAAACCCACCGACGTCGCCCACCTTTCCACCCAGATGGCGAGCTGCATTTCGTTGAACGACAGACGGTTCTCGCCCTGCGAAGTAGATTGCAAGGTCATCCGCGTAAATGGAAGAGCGGATGGTGGGTGGAAGGCATTGTGAGACCGTGTTCATCACGACGGAGAAGCAGAGAACACTGAGGATGCTTCCCTGTGGGACCCCGTCCTCCTGCACGGTGTCAGAGAGGACTGAGCCCACCCGGACTTTAAAGGTCCGGGAAGAAAGGAAGCCCTGATGAAGGTCGGCATGGCTCCGACGAGGCCCAGATGTCGGAGCTGACCGAGGATCATTGCTCGACGGGTGGTGTCATAGGCCTTCTGGATGTCAAAAAAAATTGACAGTACGAACTGTCCATTGTCGAAGGCATCCTGTATGTCTCGGCTGAGAAGCAGGAGGGGATCAGTGGTGGAGCGGAATTGTCTGAAGCCGGACTGGGTAGACGGGAAGGAATTGCTATGTTCAAGGACGAACGATAATCGCGTAGCGACCATTTTTCGAGGATCTTGCAGGCACAACACGTCAGGGCGATTGGTCTGTAGTTTGTGGGGTCCAGGGAATCTTTGCCGGGTTTGGGGATAGGGATGACGTGGGCCTCCTTCCACCTAGAGGGGAAGGCGCCCTCTATCCATATGCGATTGTATAGGTCTAGCAGGAAAATTTGTAAGGTAGAGTGGATGTGCTGGATCATGCCGTACGGAATACCGTCCGGACCGGGACAAGGGGATCGTCGAGAGGCCAGTGCCGCCTGTAGTTCACGCATGGTAAACAATCGGTTGTAGGTGCTGTCTATGGACGGTGGAGAGGGGCTATCGTCAGGGGCGGGTACGGAATTGGCTGCAGAGGAAGAAACGGCGGCGAAGGTAGAAGCAAGGTGGTTGCCACCGACTTGGGCTCACATAGGAGTCCGTCGTTAGTCCGGAGGACCGGGGGTCGGGAGGGGACATGTCGCCTCTCGACACCCCGCACCTTCTTCCAGATGGTAGCCGAAGGTGTGTGGCGGTGATGCCGGACACAAAGGCACGCCAAGAGGCTCGGCGCTGTCTTCATTGTGCGGCGGGCGATGGCCCTGACCCGCTGCATCTCCGTGCGATGGATGGGGAGTCGCGTCCGGTAGAAGCGCCGAGTTGCCTTCTTCTTGGCGCGCACGGCCTCCGCGCACTCCGGGGTCCACCAAGGCACCCGTCGGGCGCGGGGGTAGGCGGAGGATTGTGGTACGCTAGTGCTTGCGGCCGCTAGAACGACGGACTCGAAGTATGCGATGCACTCGTCGATGGATGGGAAGTGGGCAGTTGTAAGGGTGGTATGTGTGTCGCGGAAGCGGGCCCAATTCGCGTTGGTAGTAACCCACCTTACCGGTACCCGAACAGTCTGGTCGGGTCGATTAGGTGAGTTGAATGGGGAGATGGTCACTTCCATGGTCCTCTCGGAGGACTTGCCACGTGAAGTCTAGGAGGGCATCAGTTGAAACGAGGGACAGGTCTATACAGGATGGAGTGCAGGTGGTGGCATGGTAAATGTAGGAGAGCCATCGTTGAGGCACTCGAAGGAGAGCTCGGTCATGACAGATATCAGGGTTGGGGCCATATAGGTGGTGTGTGTGTCGCCCCACAAGGGGTGGCGACTATTGAAATCGCCCAGTAGTAGGAAGGGCCTGGGAGTTGTTCTACGACTTCCACCAGGTCGTCGCGGGAGACTTGAGCGTGGGGGGGAGGTAGATTGAGCAGACGGTGTACTGTCTATCCAGGGAGAGCCGGACGGCAGTCACCTGTAGCGGGGACCGGATGGAGATTGTAGAAGGGGACTGCGTGGTGTACGAGGATGGCAGCTCCCCTTCGAGTGCAGGTAGGAGGCGGGGTGGCGATGCAAAAATAACCAGTAGGGCAGGGCATGGGCCTGGTCCCCAGGATTAGCTCCTGGAGACAGACACACACCGGACGGGAAGTGGCAATCAAGGAGTTAAGGCCTTCATAGTTCGCGAATATTCCTCGACAGTTCCAGTGGACTATTGTGGTTTTCGGGGGATCCATTAGTTGATGAAGGGGGATGGGTAAAGGTGTAGGCGCTAGGAGGTTGGAGTGTGAAGGGAGATCTGGAGTTCGCGAAATTGAAGGCTGGGTCGGGAGCATGGCTGGCTATCTACCGTTCACCAGGGAAGGAATCGGTCGGCCTGTCGAACCCCGCGGAGGTTGCGGGGTCGAGTCGGCCGAGCGAGACCGGAGGCGTGGATCACGGCACAGAGGAACATCGTGGGCTGAGAGGGTCAGAAGTGTTTGACGGGCTTCTATGGTCGGGCCAGGAGGGGGCACGTTAACCCCAAAAGTGGCGCTACCCCGCCTGTCCGGGGTCTCACGGCGGACCCTAGGTGGTGACAGGGGTACCAAAAGGACCGGGGGAGGGAGGGCGTACTCAGGGTGCTGACAAGGAGGGGGCCGGGGATGTTGGGGGGTAGGTACTATGGGGGTGGAAGGTGAACCAGAGTGGTCTCGTGGAGGGGTGGAGAAAATGGCACCAGGAGGCAAGGGCAGATCCATGAGACTCGTGGGCGTGGGCGCGGCCGAGCTTCCCTCGGTCACACCGTGCAGCTGCGCCAGGGCCGCATCCACTGGATCCACCGGTCAGAGGATATTTTTCATATATATATATATATATATATATATGTGAATTTTTCCATATTTTTGTATTTATTCTGTATGAAATTACGTGGTCTTTACAACGAAAAGAGCTATTGTTACAGTTTAGTTCTTACGGATATAGTTTTAAATGTATTTTTTAAAACATCGGATGCGATATTTAGAATAGGGTATTTTGGAACAGATTAAGATTTCAGAGACGAATTGTTGAAACTATTTTAAAACCTGTATTAAATCCTGAACATCGGCGAAAAGTACTTAATAGATTGCAAGCTTTAAAGTATAGGTTTATTTTTCTAATAATATTTCAAACCAAATTGTTGGAAATTATTAATGCAGTTTTAAAAACCCTACAAAGTGAGCAAATGGTGCTAGACAAAGCAGTGAAGATATTGCGTGATGCTAGAGAATCTTTATTAAAGTTGTTTCTAACAACCACTGACATTAAAAATTCAGCAATACAAATAGCTAATAGATGGGGAGTTGAAGCTAAATTTCGGCAAAAACGTGTTAAAGTAAAAAGAGAGTTCTTTTGCATTATCCTCCCAACACTATTTTTTTTTTATATAATGTTGGGTTGGTTTTGGTTATGGTACTTTATTTTCCTTCCATTATAAAAAAAATCAGTGTTGGGATTAGGTTAGGTTAGGTTGTTAAAAACAGCCCGCCGCAGGCGTTAGCCGGCTTCAAGTTAGGTTAGGTTAAGAATATTTATTCATATAACTAATGATGTAATTTCAGAATATTTTGCTCCCAACACTTATCATTTTCCTTTTTTTATTTCCTTCCATTATAAAAAAAAAATTAGTGTTGGGAGGATAATGCAAAAGTACCAAAAAGACATTTTGATGAGATGAGCTATGTGAAGAGCAGAGGCTATGTGACAATGAAAGTAACTTTAAAGTAAATTTATTTTATAGAAGCCTAGATGTCATAATCAATCAGTTGAGAAGTAGGTTTTGCGGTCTTAAGGATGTAGCAGATCATTTCAGCATTTTGTATCCTGTAAATCTAGTTTCAACAAGTAATGAGAAGTTATTTGAAAGAGCAACAAAGCTATTAAATAAATATGTGATATTTTCTCCGGATTTCCAACAGGGCTGTGGAGTCGGAGTCGGAAGCAATTTTGGTGGTGCTGGAGTCGGAGTCGGTAAAAATGTACCGACTCCGACTCCGACCTCAATATAAATTTTAATAAAATAGGTTTTTGTGTGTGATATCACTGGCAGCTATGGTGGTTAAACCACTTAAATAATAAACACAATGTTTT